>CAXKVY010000436.1:0-82942 GCA_964058915.1 Tetropium fuscum | reverse complement strand
CCAATGTATTTTTGTCTTTATGTAAACGTCATGTACCATCTTGTTACACACTACCATGTATAACATTTATTTGTTAAGCTCTTATTTAAAAAAAATAAAAAAATTTAAAAAAAAATAAAAATGTCAATAATAATTAATTGGGGACTACATACCTACCTACCTACCTTATACATATCCACACACCTAAATATATAATATTGCTTAATCATTATTAATTAATAATTTACCGTAAGGCCTACGACTTATGAAACAGAATAACCTTATTTTAATCCCTTCGAGAATTTCTTTATTGTTATCTAACGATTTTCTCTCTTCTGCATTGTAATTCCTGAAATTCGGCGCCTACTAATTGCTAAATTTAAATTGCAGGTCAGGGAGTTTGGGATCCGCAAGAACAGTTTTAGATATCGAGCAGATACCGACAGAGTCCAGTAGCGGGGACATGGTGAGTTCGGACGTGGAGAACCTCGAGGACGCCAGGAAACTAGTACGGGACCTTCGGCAAAAAACCAGGGCCCAGGCGCAGCAAATCATGGCTTGGAGGCGAGCATACAAGATGCAAGTAAGTATTTACAGAGTTTACACTTTTTTTGGATCCCACTTGGGGGACAGTCATGACTAGGGTTGCCAAAACTCCGGTTTTGACCCGGAGTCTCCGGGATTCACGATCTATTCTCCGGGCTCCGCAATACGTATAAATATCTCCCGGTAGAAGCCAAAACAATATTACGGAAGATTTCAGAAAACCTAAAAGACGTGGCAACGTCGCAACCTTTGCAACTCGTCAAGTGCATGCACTTGCTCGTCTGCTATCCACCAGCGAGCTGATAGTTGCTCATCTAGCGAGCTCCGTCATCCTGAGGCTACAATGCTCATCCTTCCATATCAACCTGAATTCCGCCCAGCCGGGCTTCAGCAAGCCCGGTGAGGGGCAGGAAGGATCCGTCAAACACCCCCGGGGGGTAATACACACCGGCGAAGAAAGTCAAGAGCGCCAGAAGCAAGGCCCTGCCGGTGGGGCCCATCAGCCAGGACCGGAGGAGGCTGCGTAACTTCACGTGTGACACTAATCACATTTTTACGAGGCGGCCTACATAGATATTAGGGATAGAGAACGATTTACCGCTCGGCCCCATATTGGCGCGCTCGGCTGATTAAGCGCAAGCCATCGTAGTCAAAGCACGTCGGAATATGATACAGATTTATAAAACGTATTAATCGTAATGCGCTGGCGCTGTGCTCTTTTTCGACCACGAGTGAAAACTTTACTATAGGTAATGAACGAATGAGCAGTCTAGCTCTAATTTCCGCACACTAGGATATTGAAGTTAGTCTTGACAAAGTTTTAGATCTCATGGTTGGGAATCCAGACGAATATTACTTTAATATATTTTTATTTCAGCTGTTTTTGTTTTCATTTTTTATTTTAGTTGTAGTAGTGTTTATATTATTTATGTTTAAAATATATAAAAACACATTTTATTTTATTTCAATAAACATTTCGTAATACACAATATAGTTTTTTTTATTTCAAAAAAGTATGGAAATCCAAATCTTTTTCTTGTGAAAGTCGGTATTTTTGTATAAATGGATTTTTCATTGAAATTCTGAAGTGCTAGGAAAACGCGTGACCTTGACAATTTTCGAAATTTTCGTTATAGTCTCACGGGGCAATTCTAATATCACGCTAACAATGCTTGACCCTCCCTCCACAAAATGAAAAGCTACGGGTGAACTACTTTTAAAAGTTGTGAACCCTAGTCATGACGGTATCAAAAATGTTAGCAGTAGTATGCTCTTTACTATCTACTTGAATCAAAGTAAATAATTCTACGTAACTGCATTTTTCTACGAATATTTTATCTTCTTATTTTTGTTACAGGAACTCCTCATATCACGCCTGCAAAGAGAAAAATGCGATCAACTCAAAGCGCTTAGTTCCAAACTGCTCTTATTTGAATCACGTTTAATCAGAAAGCAGAAGGACATATCCACAATGTTAAATATTAGAGAAAACATTATTCATCGCCAGCAGAGAATCATCGAAACCCTCTCAAACCGACTCATCGACAATGGCCTAGAAGTTCCACAAGCTGAGCTAACAGAACTGGAGAGCAACCTACCAGACTTGGACTCTTTAAATGACTCGGACAGTGCTGTAGTTATGGAAGACATCGATTCCGATAGCAACACTTACCATATACCAAAATTTCGGTCTACAAATTCCGATGGAGTCACCGTAGTACGTTCCATATCTGATGCCATTGACCCCAATCTTAAATACACTTCTGTAAGAAGAAACAACGGCTTTTTGCGTCGGCCTGAAATCTTAGAAACAGTTTACAGTGTAGAAGAAGATGGTGATAATGATCAAGAAAATAAAAGTGAAGCCAATAAGAAGAGGGAGAATTTTGCTACTAGGGGAAAGTCAAACTGTAATGTGGAAGCTCCGGATGAAAATGTCATCAGTATAAGAGAGAAATCTTTAGAAGAAAAAATCTGTGTTGTTCCCAGCTGGCCATATAGTAATAATAGTGAGAAAAACACAAATAGTGATGAAGGTAGCGAAGAAAACCCTAAGAGTCAAGTTAAAACTTACAACCGAGTCATGTCGAATCATCGATCGGTCACAAAGCCCAAAGATGTAAAGTACAAGAGGATAAACAAAGCGAAATCAAAGAGTCTAGAGGAGCTACGAGGCAGGTTAAAAAACTGGGTCGAGCAGGGTAGCAAAATTACTGGCTTAACTCTAGAGCACAGTCAAAGCTATGCCTAATATTTAGAGTGTGATTTTTATTGGAAATTTGTTTTTGGTTTTGTTGTTGTGTTGTTTATTTTCGTATTTTTATTATACTGGTTTTGGATAAGAAATTTTTCTGGATATTAGACCAAATTGAATATTTAGAATACATTGGCCACTGTAATACTAGAATATTCGCATGAACTATTCTAAATATATCCAATATTTCACATAGCTTATGCAGAAACCCGCTTCCTCAGAAGCGTGTTTTATGTCAAATTATCATTTTGCTAAAAGCAGGAGTTTATTCTTGAATATGAGTATATTTTCTAAAACCCCTGTGACAAAAAGTTAATATAGACTAAATATCAACAGGCTCCTAACTTTGCAAAGTCAAAGTCTAAATACTTATCAGGCGGATGTATACATAATACTGCTTTTGCGCTTCGGCAAAATATAACGAGTTTTACTCGAATTAATGTGATTTTATTGAATTAGAAATAAAGAGATATACCTATTTATTAATGTATCTGGTAAAAATTACTCTTAATGTAAGTAGTTATTCGTATTTTAAGGATTTTATTAAAAAGTGTGATATTGTTTTCTTACTTTATAATTATAATAAACATTCAAATATGTGATTTTCTGAAAACCAAGCGTGAAATATCACTTAAGTATATTTTCTAAAAATTATTTAATGTACCCACATAATATGTTTCTTTATAAATATGTAAATTTGATATGAAATATTTAATATATAATTAATACGGAATTTCTTGCCACAGATTACCTTCGATCTAAGATATATATTTGGAGATGTCCATAATAATTCATCAATAATAATTGATATAAAATGGTATTTTGTATATATTTTGTGTAAATAAATGTTTAGTTCCTTGTAATGTAAGATCTCCTTTTGAAAAAAGTGCTTGTGCTGTACATAAACATAGCTTTTATATCTTCTACAATAAACATATCTACACAGAAAGAGAATATCCAAATGTACTATTTTTACAACTTGCCTTTGCATTGAGGAAGGGCTATCTATGTCTTTTATATTCTGATGCTTTAGTGGATTTTTTGCTGCATGTTAATTTTACACCAAGTTCAGTCTAGTTAAGTTACTTACTGTGTTTAAAAGTCTGATGTTGCACTTTTTTTAAAAATAATTTCATGATATGTTCCGTTCTTGTGAAAATATAATATCATGTAAGAATAAAGACAATCATTGAACTTTTTGTTTCTTTTCTTTGCCCTAAGAGATATTTATTGAAACTCTTTATAGTTCGCTCTGAAGCACTGATTACAGGTCCCTAAATATAATCATGAGCCCAAACGGCCAATTATTAGGACACCCATAAATTTTGTGTAAACAGTCCTATCAAGTAACGATCATATTTAAGAAATTACAGCAAAATTTATATTGACTGATATGAATCATGAACAACTAATTTCAATAATAGCACCTTTGTTTTCTGATTTATTTATTGCTTAATTCAAAAAGATACAAAAATTATTGCAAAATATTCTGATAACTAAATATTTGGACAGGTTGAAAAGTGTGCAGTACTAAGGTCAAAATACCATGCTGTAAACATCGTTAGAAGTGTGTATGCCATTGCTGCTACGTTACATTTATGAAAAACTGGTGAGAAGTCTAAGCACTAACAAGAAAATGAGGCAAATTGTCCTATTCAGCAATTTTAGAGACAAATCGATAAATCAAATATCGCTGATTTTGTAAAAAATATAGTAGAACCGGTAACCTCAGTCAGGTTAGCAACAGTTTCGGGCACATGGCAATAGCACCAGTCGCCCGTATATTGCCTCACCGCCACATAAATATTACTACCGCACTCTGAACTGCATCTCGCAGAAGAGAGGCCATAGTTCGTTGTCTGGGCACTTCCTAGAAAATTGCAGATTTTATCACAATGGTACCCCATACGAGCCCTAACAACTATATATTGAGACATAATAAAATACATGCATTATTCAGATATTTGACAGTTTATTCTACTAATTTTTTTTAATGTAATACTGTAATTATTTAATTAACAATAAATGGGGATAATCAGCAACACAAAATACTTATTCTATCAACACTAATTAATAAAAAAAATGTTCATTTTGTGTGGCACCTAAATATTGGGACAGTTCGATTTTCTAAAATGGAGTAGCATCGCCCTGCCCTGCCTTAGACTATGACCGCTCGAATTCAGTTGGGCATTGACTCTATTTAAATCTGCTCTATTTTGGCCTTTAAGTTCTGGTAATGTCTGTTGTGGGTTGTTCCTAAATGTCTGCTTCATTTTATGGAGCACTGTTTCAATGACATTAAGGTCAGGAGTGTTGGAAGGCCAAGAAAGAACATTTAGGTTGTGGACTCCAAAAAACTTTCGTGGTTTTGGCCGTATGACAGGTCGCCCTATCCTGCTGATAAATGTAATTTTCCCCAACATTTAACTTCACAATACTTGGTAGTAGGCTGTTTGGAAGTATTTGTTGATATTTTGCAGCATTCAAGGTACCCTCAATAAATTCAAAGCATCCTAATCCTGAAGCTGCCATTCAACCCCAAATAATCACTCCTTTAGGAAATTTTACAGTACGTTTTAAGCAATTCTTGTGAAAAGCCTCATGTTAACAATGGCTTTTTCTTTGTCTGTAAGAAAATATAAATTTTTAAAATACACTTTTAAATTAATACCTGTAATTCAACCTTATAAAACTTTTAGTCCACTTTTATGTATCCACTGGCGACAGAATATTTCCTTGAGTAGTCCAGTTTCACGATTCCATTGAGCTGTAATTTGCCTTACAGTATTTCTTCAGCCTTTTTTACATAAGTATACTAATATTATCTTACCTATTCCTATCATAAACTTATAGTTTTGGTCGACCCAGACTTTTACCTTTTTTCACCAGGATACTTCCAGTGTCTCCATAATGCTTAATTATATTCCACACTGTAAGTTTTAGGAATATTGGGTTCATCCGCCACTTCACAATTATTATCCACTTCATAAAATACATCTCTTGCATTTTTTTTGCAAGGGTGTTCCACATTGTCTTCACAATTAGTTCTTTATAATTTTCACCGCTTTCATACTTCATATTCCACGCCCAATCTTTCAGGATTAGGTTTAGTTGCTCTAAACTTGTAGTTTCCAAAGTAGCTCCTATTTCTTTGCCTTGCAGAATTCCGTAAACTGTTTCCATATTGACGTATGGGTTTTAACGGTATTGTACGGTACACTTTTCACAATCGCCAGATCAATATTAGTCATTGAATCGCTTCCAGAGCGACTCATTTTCACTACATAAGCTGACTAGCACTGTTTAAAAACAATATTACAAAATTTATTGACAATAAAATCAGAAAAATTGTTTAGCGTCGTTTTCTGGTGTCCTAAGAGACCATAATTACTTGTTATCAAAGGTATTGTAATTTTTGGTGCCAACAGCTGTCAAGTTTTGCCGTGGGTAAACTCGAAAAAACTGCCAACAGGTGCTGTCATACAGTTTTCCATCTAGAAACCATTTGTAATTCAAAATTGCGCGTTTGTAATTTGTGGAAATTAAGACGAGGGAAATAATCGCTAAAAAATATCTTGAAAACGGAGCACAAGTAAGACAGAAGAAAATGCTTTTGAATGATTATTTTTATTACGCAACAACATTTATAATATAAAAACACTAACGTAAATATATTTATTAAACAATATTAAAGAAGTTTGGAAATTTACAAAATCTTTATTAGTCTAAACAGTATTAGACACTGTAGATAAGTAAAATCAGTTAAATAGATATCTAGATAGTTATATAGATACCTTAAGATCATAATCAGATATCTTAGTGCAGAAAAATTACAGTGAATTAAGTACCTATATGTAATATAATAAAGAAAGTATGATAAAAAAAAGAAAAAAAAATATAATAAAAAAATATACAAAAATAAATTAAATGATTTTTTAAAAAAACATAGAGGTATGTAATAAGTCTCAAAGCAGTTTCAACAATATTTACTAACAGTTATAAAAATTACCTATAATATCTTTATTGAACAGCTATATTTAGGACATGAAGATTTTAGAAGAAAATGTAATTTTATTAATATTCTCAAAGTTCCTATTAAAATATGTTTTATTTGTCATTTTTGTCTGCGGATAATCCATAAAATACAGATATTTGCTGATATTTTTTGTTTACCGTATGTATAAAATTAATTATATTTTTTTCTGTAATTTTATGTCACTTTAAAAGTTCCATCAGTCCGTTTTAAGAAATATTAACAATATCGACCACATTAACAAACAATCTATGTGACACATTCAACAATTACTTTTAGTACAGAGGTATTAAAGCCAACAATTTTATTACAAAAAGAAATATCTGATGTAAATTTTGCATTTTCATAGCTCGATTTGAAAATATAAAGTGAACTTTATTTTTTGCAATACTCTATAATAAAATTGCAAAAGCTTTAATTTGGAAGGCATTACCATCAAATATCCGCAACATATTTGTATTTAATAATGACCGGCATATGCTAGATGGCCTCGTAAGCAGCGTCTATTGGAGAGCCAGCCGGACCATTAAGGAACTCCTCCAGTTCATCTCGATGAACGGAAGATTCATCGCGAGATCTTCTCTTATGTTTCTTATCGCTCTTGTGCGAATCTTTTGGCTTCTCCTTATCTTTGGACTTCTTCTTCTGCTTCTTTTCAGTCTAAAAAATATTAAAATCATATTAAATTGTATCGTAATTCAATGGATTAAATGTCAAGAGTTAATCCATTGAGAGCTAAAATAGATTCTGATCATAGATTAGTGAGAGTAAAAACAGTGGATTGACTACCCTAAAACAAGAAAGGAAAGAATAACTAGGAGACAAAAAAACACAAAAGAAAGAATCTATTCGTTCAATAACGAATATATGGAAGCTAAAAATAAAAAGGAAAGGGCAAGAGAAAACCTGGTACAGTATAATCGACCAGAAGATATAGAATATTGTAGAGAACAAAAGAATCAAAAAGAGTATATAGAAGAACAAAAAAAGAATATTTGGAAAACATGTAACAAATTTTCACCAAGAAATTAAAAGCACCAGGCAAGGGTTTCAACACCAAATGCTATTTTTCAAAGATAAAAATGGAAAGCTATAACCTGGTTCCGAAATAGTGTGCAGTGATTCATCACCAGCATATTGACGGCTCAGGGACATGAGGGGCGAGGGGAACGAAATTCCATAGGCGTATCATTTTAGAGGGAGCAGAATAAAAAAATGAAATAAAATATCCAAGTTATTAACATTGTTTTTAAGTGTACTTGTGATGGTTTTTTTTTATTATCTTAAGAAAAATACTGTTATTAGATGGTTCTAAAAATGTGTGATATGTATACTCTATACGTTTTCTTTATCAAGTACATTCATAAACTAATAATTTTTAGTATTATTCATATAACACTAATATAGTATTACTTGCATTAATTATAAGTAAACTAAATTAGTAATATTTAGTTTTAAAAAACTTTATAGTTCAGGTTCACTTTATAGTTCATCACAATCCAGGTCTTTTGATTTTAGCCACTCTAAAATCTCCCCTTTTCTCCACGCTGAAGTTGGCAACTTCTCTATTCTCTGGCTGTGATAAGGCGCATTGTCCATCACAACAACTGCACCAGGTTCTATAGAAGGTAATATGGAAGAAACCACTCTTCAAACATTCTTCCACATTTGGGCCCTTTTTTCCATTATTCTTTTATAAAAGTGTACATAGTAGGTATATTATTACATCATTAATATAAAAAAATTGATAAACATTGACCAAAATAGTAATAAACAAATAAATAAATAAACAATCCACCGACAACCCATAACATAACCCTTAACCTGATTCAGCTGGCCTGGTGCTGGTGCTTTGCGTAAGAAATGTTAAACTAATACGCGACGTACGTCCATGGAACACAGATACTTTCATTTAAAATCTTTTGTATATTTAAATCATAGGTCTAAAAAAACAATTTGTGTTTGAATTGTAGAGAAATATGTTTAAAGTTTGAAGTATAATAGGTTTAAATACTAAGAAATACCCAAAACCCGAGAAATTCCGGTCTGAAAATCACTCTTTTGAATGTCCCATAAGAAATACATGGTAGTCAAATTTACTGAAGTGTATTTAGGAACCCATTTCAAATTTCGCGCCCGGATTTTCATAACCTATCTAATATAGTCAATTCGGATAATTGAAATTTCGGATAAAATGGATACGGAAAACAGATTCCTTTCTGCAACGGTACCCACGCCCCCACCCAAATCACTTGCTACATTTTTATGCAATTCACCTCTATCTAAACGTCTAATGGCCCTAAATCTCTGTTGTATTGTAATAACAACGCGTTTTCGCTTATTACCACGCCGCTCCATCTTGAGCTTACGGAATCCGACTGAGGTACACAAATAATGGTCTCCCATAAACGCGCTTGGGAAATCACCGACAGAATGCACTCGATAAAAGGGGAACCACCAGCTTATATTTCGGATAATGCGGGGGAATTCTCGACCTCTTACGGTTAAAACAGAGAAATTTTACGTGATATCATTCGGATAAAACGGATTCTATTGTATATATACAATCTGTTAGCACCAAATAAGAATTATACACATTTTAGCTCGTAATATGATATACCTTCCCTAATGCCCTGAGTCGGTCCAGAATGATGTCATGTGTTTATATATCAACACTTTAAGTTTGTTTATGCATGGTTATATATTGCCTTGTCTATAATATGTATAACGTATGGCCGACTGGGGTAACGGGATGTCAAGAGGGTTATGAGATTATGAGGAACAGTGTGTCACTAGCCAACATTGCGGTCGCAACTATTTCTGTAATAATATAGTAGCTCCTTTGTTATTAAAAGAATATATGGGTAATAAACTGTGTTACTGAATCAACGTGTTTCTTTGTGCTTTTAAGTCAAACAAAACATATGCAAAATATATACTTTACCCCTCATTCGAACACTTCAGGTGTCCGAAACATGAAATAACTTTAACAGTCTGGATTATCGAAGTTGTATTGTACAAAAATTAGATGTGGTTAATAAATTCGTTTTTTAAGACAGTCGCATTTCTGACGGAGCTGCATTATTAAAATTTCTGTGGGGGCTGTGCAATCATAGAAATTTTTCTGTGGGTGCCCAAGCCTCGGAGCACCCACGTAGTTTACGCCAATGCAGTACAATAAACTGGACAGGGACAATTGTTAATAAAAATCACCAATGCTTAGCACGAGGCTTAGCATATGCAGATGATATTACTGGAATGAAAAGAGAGACTTAGCTAGAATGAAAAGAGAAACAACAAAAGTGACAAAAAACCTAGAATTACAAGCACTCAAAGTAGGTTTAGAAACGAGGTTAGAAACAAATCCGGAAAAATAAAATACATGCAAGAATACGATTCACAAAAAAAATTGGAATTTGAGTTGGAAGGCAATACAAAATAGGGAGTAGAAAAAGTTGAAAACTTTACGTACCTGGGACTATGGTTAACGCAACAGAAATAAATGCAAGATTTGCATCAAATGCACGCAAATTTTTAAAATCATAAAGGCCCAGAAATGCAAAAATACTGAAACTATTCTATTGAAATAAGAAGACGGATATGACCCAGGACGAGATGATTAGAAATGGTGCAAAAAGATTTGCATGAAAAAGGAGTAAGATTAAACAGAGGATAGAAGCGAATGGAAAAAGATTACACAGCTATAGGCCTAAGGGCCTATGAACGCTATATATTATATTATTATAAATGTTTAGATTACCTTATCTTTATCTTTTTTCTTTTTCTCTTTCTTCACTGAACTAGATGTGTGGGTCTCCTCGCTGTCACTTACAATACTTCCATTGTTCGAGCTGTGACTTTGTTTAGACACCAGTAGTTCCATGTGAACATTAGAGGACGTTACACTTGTGCTGTCATCATATGCTGTACTGTTACTGTAATCTAACGTTTGACTCACAACTGAATTATCTTCTCCACCTGGAAGTGGAATATTTTCCTTTTCATCAATATTTCAAATTTAATTAAAGATTTTTATTACCTTCTGGGGATCTCCTCCACTTTGTATCAGCCCCCATCCAAGCATCATAAGCATCAGAAGTTAGTTCTGAAATTTCTGAGTTGATCGTAGAGTCAAATTCGTCATTTGTTTGTTTCATATCGTAATCATCAGGTACTGTTTTTTCGACTTCAATCTCACTGCTTTCGTCTGATCTAACAATTCTTAATGGAGCATTATGGGTTTGTTCTGGTTTTTTTCCGAATTTAGGCGGTTTAGAGAAAGATACCTCGTCAGGTTCACAGTCTTCTTGTAGCTCGGACACCAAAGGATTTCCTGTATCAGTATCACTAAAAATACAATATTGTGATAAGTTTCTATGAAACAACTTAAATACTAGACTTACGAGTCAGTTTGTTGATCTTCTTCTTTAATATTTGTTTGTATATTGAACTGAACATCATCCAAAAAGCCAGTAAGTTGACCTCCGTCAGGACAGAATTCTTCAACAGACGTAATTGGGCTGAACTCTAACCTTCGTAGATCCGGCATACCTTCCGTTATGCCATTATCTGCCCCTAGTTTCGATACAAATCCAGAACTCATGCTTGAACTCTTAGACACATGTGGTGTAAGAACCAGTTTTTTGTTTCCTAGCATTGCATTTCCATATGGAATGGGTTTACCAGCGCCAATCACAATTGGGCCACTCTGAGACCTCTTCATCTCATTTTGGGGGCCATTTGGAGGATTCAACTCCGATTTTACTGGTGGAGGTATGTTTGCATTTGAATCTGCCACTTCTCTACGTTTCTTGACAAGGCTGTCCAGGAACTTGCTATAATTTGCTTCATCTGAATCACAAAACATATCTAGTTCTTGTACAGTGGCATTAGTTTCAACCTTGTTGCGGTCAAGCTGGCACAGCAGTGTTTCTCTTTGAAGTTGTAAGAAGGGTAAATTGAAGAACTTGTGCAGAAGCTTCAGTCCGAAGCCATTCCGCATTGACGATTCTGAATGACGGACTTGTGCGGAACGTGTACTAAAATGTTAAATAATGTTTTAACATTGTTATTAAATTGTATTACACATAGAAAATAACAGAGTGTATCAATATTACCTCCAATTTATTACAATCTAAATTATATGTTATTACAATAAAAATAAGTGTTGATTTATTTTTATTTTATCTAATAGACATAACACTGATAACCGATGTGTGCTTATATAAATTTTTACTACATGAATTTTTACGACGTACCTGGCAATCGATTCAATGTAAAAATTAACGTGGTCAGCAGTAACTGTCCTATGGTGTGACATATCACAATGATTAGATAATATTATAATGGGAATGTGGCCAGGAATTTTAGGCAGCTCCCGTTGCACATAATCAAATGTCCAGGTTTTTGTCAAATCTAGCATCATTATAACTCCGTTCGTCCCCTTATAAACGTCCAAAAATTCTGCATCCAAAGCATGTTCCCCGGGTACCTCTAACTGAGAATTTTCCAACTTCAGGCCATCGAAATGCTTCTTCTTTTTCCCACGATCTACGACATCCCACACTTCTACCTTAACAATATCATCTGTAGCTCTATAGTTCCAGTGTATAGAAGTTACTTGGATTTCGTCAGTCGGAATGTACTCCTCGACAAATTTTTTGCCTTGCAAAAGGTGAAATAGGCAAGTTTTCCCCACATTTCGATCCCCCTTTATCACTATTTTCACTACAATAAGTTAACAAAATTGACATTGTCCATAGCTCCTTATTAAACATTAAACAAAACAAAAATTGAAACATTACTTACTGTTGTACTGTACACCTCGAGCAAATTTACGTTGCAAAGTAGATGACATAGCTTGGTGACTAGGAGGCCTGCAGCCCGTAGAAGAATTATTTGGAGATCCATCTCCTTTGCCGGTCAACCGTTTAATAGCAGAAAACATTTTTATTTGGCACTATTTTCGACAATTTTCAGCAGCCATATGTTTCAAGTTCAAGTTTACAATAATGTTGCCATATATTATATTATTGAACCTTAAGTTACTATTCGAAATGATCTCAACAAGGTTCTACCACTAGCTTATATTAAAACAAGTCGCTGTTGTCCTTCTATTGGTTTACATTTTATCTTGCGAAATATACAAATAATACAAATATGTAACATAATTTTTCATCTTGTTTAATAATTTGACACTTACATTACCAGAAGCACCAACCTGTTTAAAGAATTGTGACACTAGTGAAAAAATTAAAAGTCCCAATGGTATTTAGTGGTTCCCATGTTCCCATAATTACCTTTTATTATTAGCATTGGGAAATAGATTATTTAAAACTTAAAGCATGTACCTACTATTGTAAAGCTGTGTAAAAATTATAGAAATGACCTGTGGAAGGATTATTTTATAAAATTAAAACAAATCTTCAATATTCCCAGCATACAGCAGCAAAGTTGGCAGACCTGATTACTGCTGCACGTTTTGTGAATTTTCTGATGTGACAGCTGTCTTTATAAATCTTAAAATCCATTGCACCTTAAAGTGAATTATAATAAATAAGTGATAAGGTAAATAATCATTGCACTTATTTATTTAAATCATTAACAAAATCATTATAAGAACTACGCGGGTAATTATATTTTATAGTGCGGTCGAAATTACTTTCGTTTTTAATAATAACGGTACTATGGCTGTTCTATTTAAGGATTTTTGTTTAAACTTTGTGAGGTCAGGGCGATGATTCACTCCATACCAAAGATCAAAAAAAGTATTGAAGCAAATTTGTCATAAAAATAGGTGTCTCATGTAATTTCTTGTCCCACGATTACATATTTATAAACCAGGTTTACCGTTTATTCTGAATTCATATATCTCTAAAATAAATAAGTTCTTGTATTATTGTTTATACTGTCAAATGACATATATATTGCAAGGCCTAAATAAACAAGCGTATAGATTGTTGAAAATGTGTTAACAAATTTACAAATATTATACAAAGAAGTTAGACAAAAACACCAAAAGATCTAACAAAAGAAAGTTGTGTAACAAATTAATTAAGTTGAATATATGAAAATACGGTCATTATTTACGACATCCACTTCTGACCTACGGCAAAAATAAAAATACGTACTTACAATATGTGACGTCAATAACAATATTCCGGAAACCATTTGATGTGCAAATGGTTCTAAGTGCAACGAAAAAATGTTTTAAGTTTTAAAAACCACCATTGTTATTGGGTTGTCATTTATTAGACCAGTGATCTAATCTGCATCACACAACTGTCTTATTTATCCGGTCGTATAACTTGCACTGTTGCCAAGAACTACTTATCGATTTCGTCCTATTTGTCGTTACATTTGTTGATATTTTCCTTGCCCCTCTCGCACCTACCAAAATTTCATGCACATATATCCATTAAAATTTATGGTTGTTAGCTTAGCCTTGACCCACTTCAATTTTTACACAGCCAGCACCCTATTTATACAGCTATTTGCTCCCAGGTACCGTATGCTTGTGGGCTAAGTACTAATTTGCACATTGTTATATTGATCACAAATTACTTCTAATAATGTCATCTACATGTTATAAAAAAGAAAATGCCAAAAACGTAGAAGTGGATGTCGTAAATTTGTTTAATACCTGTAAATAAAAAAAACATTAGTTCAGCTATTATTTATTGCAGTACATTCTAAATATGATTTTTAGAAATGGCTGCAGCTAAGTTAACCAACGAGGAAAAGCTAAAACGTTTGTTATATTTGAATGATTTGGACTCTAGATACACTTGTGGAGATCCAGATAAATACGTACCAGAAACAAAGGCAAAATTAGATTATTTAGAAGAGTTTGTAAAAAAATCATCGGAAGATGTTCTTAAAATTATATTGTCCGTTAGTGAAGACAAGCTTCTTCCACATAGATCTACATTGTACCAAATTTTTGCTAATATTTTACGTTCCGAGGATCTAAAGGAGGATGTGAAGCCACAAATTTCTGCTGCCGTGGTGAAAATTTGTAAATCCGATCAGGAGTTTTTTGATTTCATTAAATATGTATCTAACAAGAGGGCCAACAAGAGCAAACTTCCACCAACTGTGGCCAAAACTGTCCGGAAGTTTTACAATAGTAAAAGTGCTATGGACCTGGCGAATTCTTATGCTAAATATAACAGCTATCATAGCTGGACCCACAAGGATCTCATCAAGTTGGCGCATGTGAATTCTGATACACCCTGTAAGTGTCTGAATTTTCTTCCACGTTGCTTTAACTGATGTATAGGATAATTTTTATTTTTCAGTAAAGTCTGTAGTGATTAACTACATACTTTTCAAAAAGGTTAGCGATATGGAAGATGCGAAAGCCGTGTTAGATATTTTGAAGAAATCAGAAACGTTGAGAAGCACAAAGGACCATAAAGTTGCAATTCCTATTATAGCAGAATTGAAAGCAACTATTAATCAAGTTCAACCTGGCCTCCGAAAATCTGCTGAAGTATAAGTGTGCTGTAAACTAGCCTATGGAATATTTATTAACACATAATTATGATTGTTTTAGGTATGGAACGCTGTGCTGCCTAATATGACACTCTCCGAGGTGCTACAAGTTTTGCCTAAACTCTACAAATTGGGCTTCTTAAAAAAGGACACTCCAACGCAAGCGCTAATCAACGAGCTATTATCTAATGCTGATAAAGTTAAAGCCAGCGGCATTCATCCCATAGAAGTTTTCATCCACATGAAAAACTTTGAAAAAGGTGGCAAGTAAGTAAACAGTTATCATTACTGATGGCAGTAGTATAATAATATTCATCAGCTTATGAAATAACTAAATCTTACCAAACATCAAAAATAGGCATAAATCAGTTGAATAAAATCGTGAATAAAATTATAATTTTAACAACTTATTTTTTTTCAAAATAGAGCAAAAAATTCTCAACAAAAAATAAAAACAATAAAATAAAGATACCTATATTCCAAAATAAAGCAAAAAATTCTTAACACATATCCACCACTTTTTTGCGATGCAGGTGATCCCTCTGTATGCAGTAAAATACTCATAAAATATTTTTTTTCTCACCTACCGATCGGTATTGCTTACGTTTTGGAGTATCTTTTTTCCGTTTGCCGATATTATATTGTATCACAATCACATTAAAACAGCACTAGCCTGATATTGAATGCAAGTTTCCACATCACTCAGCATTGCTTTCAGCGGGTTAGCATTGTTTAGTTGGTTGTTCCCAGTAGCCATATTTCCCATCAGAAACAAAAATAAATATGTACAAAACAGCTAAGTAGTCGTGGAAAATAAACTTGAAAACGGAAAAATAATATATATATATATATATATATATATATATATATATATATATATATATATATATATATATATATATATATATATATATATATATATATATATATTCCAAAATACAGCAAAAAATTCTTTACAAAAAATAAAAACAATAAGTCAAATAAAAGAAAGCACTTATATGCAAAAATAAATAAAAAAGTTCTCAACACAAAATAAAAAATACCTTAATACTTACCTCAAAAACGTAATTAATACCAATATTTTCTATGTCACTATTTAATAATATAATCACTAATATCACTATTTGCAGTCACTTTCCACTGCATCTTCACTGACATTATCACCATTTCCAATATTCAGTTCTGTTAGCAATTGTTTTTTGTATTCATTGAACTTCTATAATACGAAATTGTTTCTATTAATTTAACATAAGCTTTAATTCTCTTCTCTTTCATTTCAAATTTTTGTTAACTGTTGTTGAACTGTATTTTGTTACCAGAAATTTATTTTGGGTTATTTTAGACCTCTAGATCCAAAATTACTGGACCATTTAGTGGAAGAAAAGAAACTAACTGAAGAGGAACTAAAGAGAATAAAAACTCGCAGCAATGTCAAGTGTACTACCATTCTGAACAATCTTCAGAAATGCATGAACATGGCTTGTAATAACGTTCAGTCTTTTGGTAAGAGGTATATGGTTACAATCGATGTAACTGAGAAAATGGACACCCCATGTCTGCACAATAAAAACATCACTAGCTTAGAGGCTGCTGTTGCTTTCACTATGGTGCTATTAAAAGTCGAAAAAGATGTCACTGTTGCGATATATAAAGATAAAGAGGTCTCCCTTGTTCAGCTGGATAAAAGTACGTTTGCATATCCTTGGCAGCTGAGAAATATAATTTTTTGGTTATTTTTCAGAAGGTCAGTTCTATGAACACGTTCAGAAACTTAGGGATTCTAAAAGTGACTACTTGCTTCCATGTGCCCCTATAGAGTGGGCTACTTCGCAAAGGAAGCATGTGGATATCTTCTTCAATTTTATTCACAGAGAGTTCCTCTCATCAGTTCCTAAGGTTGTAAAAGAGAACGAAAAGCTCACTAAACCAGTGGAGGCTCTACAGAAGTATAAGAAGAAGGTCAACCTTCAGAATGCAAAGTTAGTACTGGTGCTGTGTTTTTTAATCAAATCTGTCACATTTGGTTTTTTCTTAGATTGGTTACTTTCTCTATGTCGGCTCCGAATATAAGCTTCGCTGATGGTTGTGCAAATCTGCTTGATGTAGCTGGACTAGATACAGGCGTACCGAAAGCTGTGGAAGCCTTCTGTAGAGGTAATTTCTGTTAAATCCTGCTTTAAACTGAGATGTTACTTCCATCCGAAATCAAAGTGTTCAGAAACATGTTAGAAATATAATATGCATTAATTTTTGAAAGAAGCTTTTCCTACATAAACTTATGTAGCAATTTAACAAAAAGATTTTATACAACAGGATGCAGATGATTTTTTTACCTATTTTTTATTTTAACTTTTGATTAGTCTGCTGTTAATGGTATTTAAAAACACACTATGTGATATTTTTTTCTCGTTTTTTTTTGTTCTGTTACGGAAAATATTTTCAACTCCTTACTCAAGCGTAATATTTACATACATGAGTATATATCTAAATATATCTAAATAACAAATCATTATATTACATATATGTCGTAAAATGTATTAAATTAAGAATTAGCTTGAAGTTTAAATCGCTCATGCCTTTTTATTTTGCAAATATACTGCCAAGAATCTTAAATCAAACACGTGAGAGATTTAAGTTTGTATCTTAAAAATCATGTTATTGATCATAATCTTAATGGTAGAATCTGCGTCACCTTAAACTCACCGCCCTACAAGCGATTCTCTTTTTATTGCGCCCCACTACAAATTCAGGGTGTGTATTGACAATACATAGCGCTTCGTTATTAAGTTAAAGAAGGATAGATTTGCTAGGTCAGGTAGGTAGTCTATTCTCAGTATTTGCAATAGTTGGACCCTCCTGCAAATAAATACCTACCTACTTAGGTTTTCTATGCGTTATGTTTTCCTCGGACACTGTCCCTTTTTAATAGCTCAGAGACTTCTTGATTTCTTTCAGAGAATTATTGAAATTTTTAAAGTATTGTTTAGTTTCATTAATCCATCATTAAATAAATATTAACAATTAAAATGTAATGATAATAAAATATAAAGCCATAGAAACGTTAAAGTGAAAGAAGTGATGTTTTGCGTAAAACAAGAAAACCAGAAAAATGATAACTGGGCGTATACAGGGGAAGTAAGAATTTAGTACCTACTTCTAAAAAAATTCCTATCGAGTTTCAAGCCTGCAAAGTAAGAAATGACAACAATAAAATTTTTGATAAATTAAAATCATTCATACTAATATGTTCGTGCAAGTTTATACTAATATTCGTATTATATTTAAAATGATAGATCTTTGACAGGTAACAAATTTTAAAATTTTCTGGCATTTTTCGATTCCTCTCTTTGCTTAAAAAAGTTTACCATATTTGAATCGATATCTTACACCGTTTTTTAGGAATACTGCAGTATTATAATTTATAATAGAGTATACATTAAAATTAAAATAATGAAGTAACTTAGAAAAAAAGTTTCTGTGGAAAGGAAATTTAGAACTGATAAGCATGATGTTGACGAGAGATACAATGTCGCTTAAATAAAGATAAAGTTGTGTATCCATGTGGCCAACACATTTTTCAAAAAAAATCTCCATTAACTTGATTCGTGTTTTTAATATTAGAAACAATCGAAATATTTGAAAATCGGTTTTATTGCTGATATCCCGTGCATTGCATCGAATATAAAGCACCCTGTATATCGGAAGATAGAGAATTTAATTTTGCACTACCTGCTTTCGAAAAAATGTGTCTCATTTGAAATACAAAAAATATCGTGGTTTGTCACTAACATGTAACGTCAAAAACTGAACACCCTTTATATTATTGAATCGGTTTTAATTTTAGGATCTAAGTTACTTTTTCTAATTTTGACATGTAAAGTGAGACTTTTCAAAATCCTTTGACGTTAGGAAACGTCTTACTTTTAACAACCAGTTACGAACAGTAAAATATTACGCAACTGGTTGTGTAAAGTTCATTACATAGTAGGTTATTAGACCTGACAAGCTATGAAAGTGAAGAGCTGTCACACCGTTACAACCTACTAGATTGTTTTTAAACATATAAAATGCATAGTTTTCTTCTCATAAAATATAAAATTGCTGAAAATTAGAAAATATCTTGTATGAAACACGTGGGGAAACACTATTTTGTGTAACTCGCTTTCTTTTGCGGAACTCGCTAGCGCTCATTCCGCAGAAATCTGCTCACTCGATCTTTCCCAACTGGTTACATAAATAGCTATTATGTTCTTTTAAGGAAATCAAGGATTTTATGAATATTTATCATACACAATTTATGAAGATTTATCTTGAAAGTCATGGGTGTTTTTTTATAGGAAATTTCACATTTTTAGAGTATGGCTTAATTATCCAAGATGACTAATTGCAAAAACATAAACACATGTATATACGCAAACAGGTTGGTTTCAATAACTTTTACGCTGCTGGGTATGCCATTGTGATAATAATACTTCACTTCTGAGAGATTGTAATATAAATTTGTCAATATGCAGTCTGATTTCAGCATAAATGCTGGGAATGTTTGTGATGGGGTGCGATAGACAGGATGGGCTCGAACAGTGGTGACTTTAAGCTGATGCCGATTGTACATATTCAATCATAATTTTATAGTTGATTTGAATGCGGAACTAAAATAGTTCTAAATTTTTTTTTTCAACATTTTATTTTTTACGTACTAATTTTAATTGCAGTTGTCTCTTTTTACCACCTTTAGTCGGAAATTTACCATCTACTTAATAATAAATAAAATGTGTGTTGTAAAACAGTAATTTTCATAACTCTTTTGGGTATTTGTAAGCTTTTTTTTTAAAAGTAATGGTGCGATTAAAAATTTTTACAGGATATTATGAAGGTAAGGCTATTTTGTGATAATAATAAATAATTGATAGCTGACCATAATTTCTCTGAAATATCCCTAAGTGCCTTCAAGAGTTGGAAAGTCTGTTTTAAAAAAGCAGCCATTTTGAATTAGAACAATTTTTACGCAGCAAATAATTTAAAATGGTTGTCTGTAAGATCTTCAATTTGAGATAAATAGTTTTTAGAATAAATTATTAAATATAAAAAAAAACATACAATAGATATTTAATCAACTTAACTACAACTAATAAGCAATTGTTATTGCTTATTAGTTGTAGGCTCCCACCACTCAAAGTAATTTACACGAAATTAGTGTTACGTATTCACAAAGTGAAAAATCCAGCTGATTTGGAAAACATCAACTTTACATGGATCTCGGTATCTTAAAAGATGCTAATAGTTGTTAGAATCTCATTTTTTTATTTGTTGTTTTCGCTTGAATTTGTGACTTATTTTGGGTGGTTGGGCTATCTTAATTCGTTCCATAGATTATTGGTACCTACACCTCATAATCATAAAAGAAAATCATAAACCAACAGATGTGTTGGGTATTATTTTCTTTAAAATATGTTGTTATATTTTAACCGTCGTGTTAAAAGCAAATTATACTTTTCAAATTCTGTGAATTACATAAGGCTGTAACGGGTTTTTGTTAAAATACTTTTTTATTTCAAGGACTATTAACAAGATATTATTTTGTATCACGTATTTGTAAATTAAGTGTACTGAATCGTGAGAATATACTATAAGACTGCAATACTATAGAATATTGCGTTGTGAGGAAAATTTTCATCAGTAAACAATATTTATTTTGGTTAGTTATTATTAATAGTAACTGATTTATATTGATTTTTCTAAATATTTCTTCAATTTGGTATACCAGTTTATAAATATGAAATATACAAAATCAGTAGTTAATTTAATTAGATGTTTTCATTATGTTATACAATAATTGTTATACATGCATGCACATAAATAACGTAAGCAAATATCCGCCTTTTATTTTTTTTATGCATAATAGAAATACATAAAACCAAGCAAAAAATACAACTGATTTATTAAAAGTGGAGATCAAGAAGTTCTCATGCAGAGATGTTATAACGTTTTTTTTCCATGGTTTAAATTGATGACCACGTAATCGTTCATCTATGGACGTTTAGGCCACTGTCCGTGGTGTGGCGCTTCAACTTTAGACGTCGCATTTTGTAGCCACAACGTTGCTAGATGTCGAATTAACATATAATGTTGTTTATGTGTAACACCAGGCGCACTAATTTGACTGTACAGTTGATGGACATCGATGTCACGGTGGAGGTCGGAAAACGAACGTGAGTTTATAACACCTCTTCCTTTAATTAATTTACCAGAATTAAATGGCCTCTTATCCAGGTGATCTATACTGATGGAGCTTGATTTTGCCTATCGGATTTTTCCGGAGGTCGCGAATAAGTGAATAGATGGTTAGTTAGAGGCACTCATAGCACTTAGGTACCCTTAGATATATCACCTTAGATAGAGAAGTCACAGCTTGACAATTACTAGCTCCACTTTTAATTTATATTTAAAGAATAAATATTTGGACGCCAGGTCAGCAGCACTAGAGGAGTACGGCACACCGCAGAAATGTCCAGACAATGCTTATCAGCTGTAACCCCTGTAAAATTGGTAAAAGTGAAAATATTACGTAAGACCTGGTAATTCCTGTGGCAAATAAAATATATATGGTATAGCTTTCCTGGTAGACTCTGGAGATCCCCTCGTAGAATGTGGATTTCCTAGGACTCTAGGATGCAGCTACTTTTCCGTTTGAGCAAGGTAGCAAGAGTAAAATTTATAACTTCAGTGAAATTAATAAAAAATGATTAAATTAATAATTCAAGAAGTGAGCTTTAATTAGATATTCAAATCCAACTAAAAAAAAAAGTCTTCAACCAATGGCGAATAGTTATTTAATTATGTCAGTAATTAAGTTAATTGATAAATATTTATCTAATGAAACATCTCAACTGGACATAAAAGTTAAATATCATAGATATTTATATATGCAATATATAGATAATTCTATAATAGTAAAACTATTGAAAGTAATAACAAAACTACAGTGAATTTGATTTTATATTCCCAAAAATTGCTGACATATGTTTCTAAAATGATCCGTAAAAAAATTAAGGAAGAAAAGTGGTATGCGAGTTAAATGCTCTTCATTAATTTAATAAATAAAGAAATGTATGTGTTTTGTACGTAGAACCTGGACGAACCAGACACTGTGATTTTACCGATACGACAAGCAAGAATTAAATGTTCATTTAATTATAAAGGAACAAAACGGTATAAAATATCAAGAAAAAGATGTACTTGTTCTTCCAGACGCTATGTAGAAAACACTGAATTTAGAAAAATATAACCGCTAAGTTATGAAAACTACATTAGCTATATATATCAGCGAAGCAAAGGAAACGTAAAAAAGGAATAATGTGCCGGCGTCTAGAGTATTTAACTTGTTCTCCCTACTCGAAGCCAACGGTGTAATGACGTGTACACAGAATCATAGCGGTCTACATGTGGTAGGTAGGTATATTGTGTACATTGTAGTCGCGGCTTATTTTAAAATATTTGAAATACTGTAATATTATTTAAAATATTTGCTATTGAATGGAACGGAGTATATTTACGTTACAAGTTACCGATTTACCAGCAAACTTGTTCCTACCGCTTATGTTCTTTTAAAGGGTCCGCCAATAGGGACGCTCGATCTTTGACAGCTCATGGCGGCCATGTTGTTTGTGGTAGAGTTGGCAAACGTAGTTGTTATTATTCAGTGTATCTTCACAAATCACCATGAACCAATTCAGCCGCGAGCAACATGTGCAAATCGTTAAAACTTATTACGAAAATCATTCATCGGTTCGAGCAACGTTCCGCGCGCTCCGCCAATTTTACGGTGCAATTGATCGTCCTGCTGAGTCGACTATCCGTCGTTTGATTAACAAATTCGAGGCAACCGGTTCGGTGAACAATCAGCCAACACCGACGCGTCGTCGAAACGTCCGATCTGCCCAGAATGTCGCCGCTGTGCGCGATAGTGTGCGTGAAAATCCGCGACAGTCAATTTCACGTCGCGCACAGGAACTCCGCCTTTCGGAAACATCACTTCGCCGAATCTTGCATCTGGATTTGGGCATGCATCCGTACAAGATCCAGCTGACACAAGAGCTCAAAATAAACGACCATAGACAGCGCCGTATCTTCGCTGATTGGGCTTTAGAGCAGTTGGAAGTCGACCCCGATTTTGGTCGCAAAATCATCTTCAGCGATGAGGCACATTTTTGGTTAAATGGGAATGTCAACAAGCAGAATTGCCGTTATTGGGCCGAGAACAATCCACAGGAGGTCCACCAGGTCGCAATGCACCCAGCAAAGGTAACTGTTTGGTGTGGATTTTGGGCCGGAGGCATCATCGGGCCGTATTTCTTCGAGAACGACGATGGTGTGTCCATCACGGTAAACGGCGAACGATACAGATCCATGATAACGAACTTTTTCTGGCATGAAATCGACAATATGGATGTCGAGGATATGTGGTTTCAGCAGGACGGCGCTACGAGCCACACAGCGCGCGCCACAATGGATCTTCTGCACGAGCGCTTCGGAGGGATGGTTATCTCGCGCGGAGGCGACATCAACTGGCCACCGAGATCGTGCGATTTAACCCCACTAGACTATTTCTTGTGGGGTTTTCTTAAATCACAGGTCTACGCAAACCAACCACAAAACACTGATGCCCTCAAAGTCAACATACGCCACGCCATCGATGAAATACAGCCCGATTTGTGCGCCAGAGTCATTGAAAATTGGACTTCTCGTATGCGCGCCACCCAGCGAAGCCGAGGTGGACATTTGACCGATATTATTTTCCATACATAATGCCTTCGAATACTCTTTCAAACAAAAAATAAATTTCATTTATACCTCTCACACAACTTGCTTTATTTCATTTTAAAGATCGAGCGCGCTTATTGGCGGACCCTTTATTAGTTTATTATTTTATATTTCCAATAACTGAATAATGTAGCTTCTTCTTTGTCTTCCTCATATAAAGAAGAATAAAGGTATGTAGCTTCTTTGTCTTCCTCATATAATAGTAGGACATCGAGCGTCATAAATTGTATAAAAAAAAATGTATAATGGGACACCTAACGTACATAACCATTTATATAAAGTTAACTTATCTGACTAGTCAATATAGATGAGTAACCTCGTTAATTTTAAATTTTTAACATTAGATAAAATAAATAAATATTTTACACAGATTTAGATAAAATTATTGAGGAATAAAAATACCACGGCACATGTGGTGGCGCTGCGTCGAACAAGTAACGATCAGCTGATTGTTGGTTTGTTTATACGCAATCATACAGAATTAAGGAGTTTATTAATTCGTTTTATGTACTTTTGTGTTCTTTCAACTTGTTATTTAAACATACATTTGTAAAAACTGTTATTTGATTTCGTTTACAACTATACCCTGGTTCCGAAATAGTGTGGAGTGATTCATACATAATATCACACCACCATCACAATTGAACGGTCTGCCTATTTGCAATGGATCACAGAATTTCTTAGTGTACAAATTTGTGTACACTATAGAAATGGTGGGCAGAACTCATTAGTAACCGGGTCTACCGCTCTCATTGGTGAGTTTTAGGCGGTTCTAAATTAAATTATATTTCATTGGTCAGAGGTAAAGACGCCGGATTTCCTTGGATATATTGACGCATGCCCTGTTTCATGCATGTATGTTTTGGCGCGACAGTGGCGTTTCATTTTGTCTTATGTACGTTGATTCGCGATATAAATTAACTATAATATTGTGTTATACGCGCGTATTTAGTGTTTCTATGCGATGGAAGCGACGAATGCGAGTAGTAGTGGTTCTAAAACCAATAATTCCAATCGTAAGCAACCGAATTTGACAGGAGGAGAACTGAAAATGATCAAAAATGTATATGAAGGAATATTCTTATGATAATAAAAAAACCATCACAAGTACACTTAAAAACAATGTTGACAACTTGGATATTTTTTTTAATTTTTTTTGTTCTGCCCCCTCTAAAATGATACGCCTATGGAATTTCGTTCCCTTCGCCCCTCATCTCCCTGAGCCGTCCATATGCTGGTGATGAATCACTCCACACTATTTCGGAACCAGGGTATAGTAATATAATTATTTTCATAGGTAAGTAAATTCAATAAGGTTTAACCTATTTGTGCAATATTTATTTCCACAAATAAGCTCTATAATGGGCGACAGTGAACATAAAAAACTATTTATAGTTTAAATAGTTACTTTATTGTCTTACTTAGATGCTACCACAAATATTAGATGTGTGAGTGAAACGTTTAATTTTATACAGTTGTAACACCACAACTGCTAAAAAAAAGGGTTTAAATATATTTGCTTTTTATTTTCACACCAGTACATTTTGGCGGAGCTAACTTGGATCTCCTACTACTAGCAATCTGATCTTTGATGAAGATGAACTACACTAACTTAAAGAATAACTATATTACTTCTATTTCAAGAATTATTGTTGACCCCACTTTACCACAAAACGTAATATTATTAGGCAATTTGCAAACTGGATTCGATAATATTTGAATGGGAAACATTCTTATTCTGCATCACATACGGCCACAGCCACATACCCTTACGGCCAAACAGGATGAAAACGTGAATCCAGAGAAAGTTGAGAGTTTAACATTATTAAGAGTAAGAACAATAAGAATAATTGAAATAGAATAAAAGTACCTACCTTATTTATGTGACTTTTTTATCATCTTTAAAATACAATTTTCCCTTTTTCAAGTAACATGATTTTCGTCTACTGCGTTTAATAACCCGCCTTTAAGTATATGTATGTATATATACAGGGTGTTAGGCGCATGCTTGGACAAACAGGGAGGAGAACGAGGTGGGATTGCTACTTACTCAGCCCCAATAATTAGTTTTTGGCCTTATGGTTTTGGAGGAAATATTTTTTCTATTTTTAGAGAAAATACCGAAATTCATCGCTTCACCGCCCACATGTTTATTTTATTCTGATCTTGACTATCAGTGTGTTTTACTAAAATTGATATTTTTGTGCGGATAATTACTAGAAGAAAAATTACGTCCTCTGAAAGTTTCTTAAAGAGGTGAATAACCATAAGCCCAAAAATTAAATATTGGCGCTGTGTAAGTAGCAGGTCCCACTTCTTTCTCCTCCACGTTTGTGTAACCATGCGCCTAACACCCTGTATATACATATCATGTATATACATCCTTGAAGGGAATAAGGGATTGTCTTTCTCAGATGAATAGTTTAGAGTAGTTTAGACGATATGAAGGAATGTTCGATGAAATATGTAGCCTTTATATGTAAAAATCTTATAATCGAAAATTTTCACTTTTCCGGTGCGTATACCAAAAACCAAAAAAAATACATTTTTTTAAAAAATATGTATAGTAGGGCTTCATCTACAAAACAGTTATTATATACAAAGTGGTTCATTATTTTAAGCCAACATGGCTTGAAAACGATTGTTAATTCGAAAAAGTACATAGAACGAAGGTTGTAGAGAATTTCACTAGCTTTCATTTCGTATAAGAAATTTTTTCCCTACGACGCACCATTTTCGACATATAGGCGAAAAACCGAAAAGTGGACCATCTTTGTACCCGCCAATCACTACTACTGTATTAGTAGACCAGAAACTCATACATATAGAAATAAAACAATGAAACTGATAATTTTTGATCTACAGTGAAGAACAGAAATGTGTAATAATATATTGTTTGATAAGGAGTCAAAGCTACACTTTTGCGACGAATCTGTAGGTTTACATTACAGACTCGTCACAAGTGGCTTTTACTTTGAATAAGACATGCTATTTTTTCTTCATACGTTGTTTAGCTAGGAAAAAAAAATAAAGATAAAAAATCTCGAATTTCATCACCAAAAACGTATAATAATAAGTATTCGTTCGCTATAATGATGAAATAGTTCAATTATGGTGTATTTTTATTTAATAATTAAAGCATACAAGTTTTGTATTATTTAATATAATTAATTGCTTTGTTGTTTCCTTTCCTAAATTATGTCAGCATCTTATATTAAACAGCTTATGTCATGCCACTTTTAATAAACTATATGTATACCTACTATATTCTTCTTATTATTCAATGGAATAATAAATATATATATATATATATATATATATATATATATATATATATATATATATATATATATATATATATATATATATATATATATATATATATATATATATATATATATACATATACTGTATCCATATATATTTGAAATTAATTCATGAAACTTTAATTGAAAATAACAAAATGTACCTGATATAATATTTTTTACAATTATTTTACATCAAAATAAAATGATCAATTAGCGTAACATAATATTTCTATACCAATCTTTTATATAGTATACCTATCTAATCTGTTTATAAAGTGTAATTGTGATCTTTGACATATTTTTGCAAATAAGTAAATATATTCAGAAATAATTAATAATATATCTATTTATTTATTATATAGTACCAGAAACTATTTATATTTTTTCTATTTCTATACCTATGTCTATTGTGTTTGTTTACTGTGCCCAAGTAATTCTTCTATTTGTTTAACCTTAAAAATCCATATTGATTAAATGTTTGTTTTGTTTGTTAAATTGTTTGATAAAGTATTCAAATTACAAATCAAATAACAAAATGATGGATGCTGATTAGAGCAGATAAAACTATGATGTGATATAAAATTCAGTGTTTGTATGGATTTGTATCTATTGCAGTGTATTAGGGTTAAAGGTAAGTAACTTTTTATATATTGACATGATGGAACTTAAATCTAAAATATCAACTGTAGATAAATATAATCTCTTTATTTATTATTAGATAGGTACTTCAGATGATGGATTTTGACATACCTACTTGTATATCCAAAATATAATTTTCATTTATTTATTAATCGATACTAGGTAGGTATTTAGCAATTATAAAAAAAATATTATATAATTATAATAAAAAATAACTTATATGCCTCTAGATTTGATAATGCTTGAAATACCAAAAACCAAAAAGAATACATTTTTTTTAAAAATATGTATAGTAGGGCTTCATCTACAAAACAGTTATTATATACAAAGTGGTTCATTATTTTAAGCCAACATGGCTTTACAATATACTTAAATATAATCGACACAATTTTTTTGATAGGTTGGAGAACCTGTTGCAATGGACCCTATTTTCCCAATATTGATATTATTAGTCTTCTTAGCAACTACTATATACAGTGCTGATCATGATACATTCAAAAACTGCTCCAGAATTCCATTTTGTTCGTAAGTACATAAATCATGGTTTTATCGAAATAATTATATTTCTCTAATTTTTAATGGTTGGTTTCAATTTATATTACAGTGCAGAAAACTCCAGAATCTATTGTGTGATCTGTGGATAACATACACAGAATCTTATTTGCTCTTATTTTAATAAAATGTTTGGCATATATAGGACTTGACCAAAACATCAAGTCCACGCAAACTGTATAGGTATATGATCTCAATAACTTTTTCATTGTTGTCGCTGGAGAGGTGGTTAATAGTCCCCCAAACTAAATATTGATCCAATACAATATGTTAAGCAGATGGACACTGTGGAACCTCTTGTTTTGCATGAGGTCACATACAATGAAGTAAGAGATACACTGAACTCCTTGAAAAACAGTCTAGATAGAATATAGAACATAGTCAAATAGATGTCTAGATAGATAGATCAGTGGTCCAAAAATTTATTAAAATTCATTAAAACTCAAATTACCAAATACTACTTATAAAATTTACTGAATACACCTAAGATTGTTTTAAACAGGGTTATTATTCTGCTTCCTTGTTTTGTGACCTCAGCAAAACATTTGACGGTATATAACACACTTTAACTTTACTCATCCAAAAGTTAACCAAAGACAACTTTAACGCTACAAGTATTTCGCTTATTAAATCATGTATAGAAAATCGAAAACAATCGCTTAGGTAGATAGAACATCTGAGGAATTATATATTAAATGTGGAGTACCACAGGGCTCAATGATGGGTCCTGTTTTGTTCCTGATTTGTATGAATGATCTACCAAATGCATATGCGTTCTTTTCATATGAAGAGAGAGATATTGTTAATGTACGGTAGTTTCTGTCTCAAGATTAGTTAGCAGCAATAAACTATGTACCTGATTTTTATCAATTAATTTAAATTGTATTTGTTATGACTATTTTTGTTATGATTATTTTTGTTATGACTATTTTTGTGTTCATAGCATATAGTCCAGCGCATTAGAACCTAAATTCTTTAGAATTATGCACAAGAGGTTAAAAGCGATTTCTCTTTTCGTCGTGTCAGTAAGGACCTATAAGGACCATATTCAGAACGGGAGCCTGTCGGATCAGTCACTTTAAATTTCTGTACAGTCCCACAAAGTATAGGGTGGCCAAATAAGAATGGACGCCGGCTGTATCTCAGAAACTACTTATCGTATAACTTTGGGACAAAAATACTAATAACTAAATCGGTCAAGGGAAATCGCTGGAAATTATTTTCAAGTTTGAAAAATGGCCGCTGGAGGGCGAATTGTTATGGCAATTCAGAAAACGGGATTTTTCTCGAAAATATGCACGTGAAGAGGTATTTTAAATATTGCTATTGTAATCACGTATTTGCAATTTTTTTGTTATAGCGTATTTTGCTCTATCATAAAATAAAGTGATGGGGGAAGGTTAACACTTGCTTTTCTGAAAATAAGGATAACTCTGGTTTGGGTTAACGGAATTAAACAAACTGGGGCTCGTTTAAAAGAGATTTTATTCCTTAATAATATGCAATATGAACTTTGTCATAATAGATTTTGTCGTGGTAGCTAGAGGGCGCTGTTTGACATCGTAACAGTTATTCCGCATTTGCATAAACATTTTGAATAGCAGCTAGATCTCTTTTTACATAGTTAAATAGAGCACAAAAATGCAAAAAGTCAGCGCAAACTGCAACTTTCTATCTTCTCTCTAACGAGAGATATTAAGAGAACAAATAAAGTTAGGCTGCCACTAATAATCATCATGTTTAAAACCGTTAACTCAAACCAGAATTATCCTTATTTTAAGAAAAGCAAGTTTAACCTTCCCCCACCGCTTTACTTTATGAGTGCAACTTTCTATCTTCTCTCTAACGGGAGATATTAAGAGAACAAATAAAGTTAGGCTGCCACTAATAATCATTATGTTTAAAACCGTTAACTCAAACCAGAGTTATCCTTATTTTAAGATAAGCAAGTTTAACCTTCCCCCACCGCTTTACTTTATGAGATAAAGCAAAATACGGTCATAGATGAGATAGAGCAAAATTAAGCTCATCTTACCCATAACTTTAAAAGTGACGTATGCCCGACATGTGCTTTTTGCTTTTAAGGGGTTAAACTACCCTTTCCTGAAAAAATTTGAAAAAATGCAGGTTGAAGCATTTTATGGATTCACATCTTATTTAATTATGTAGAATAATAAAGCTTCTTTCATGTTGTCGAACATGATTTATGATGAATTCCAAATTTTCAACCCTTAAAAACCACCTAAAGTAATAAAAAAATAAACGAAAATATTGTAAAAATTTGACATTTATGTGTGTATATACACGATACACACATATAATGATAAACTCCAAAATTATGTGGAATGGAAAAATGCGATTGTTCTCTTTTATCATAACTCCCTTAATTTTGAAGGTACAATGTCCATCCAACAACCATTTTACAGTAATTTCAGGAGCTTCAAGATACATATACATTTCAATATACCCAAACCCATCACATTCAAAAGGTAACGGGTTAAAATGCTTGGGAGGTCTGGTCCACGCACTATAATGCAAATTTCTAATAATTATATCTCCGTTAATTTTTTTCCTATATAAATAAAAAAAAATCCAAAATTTTTGTTTAGAAAAACCTACATTTTTGTATATATATATATATATATATATATATATATATATATATATATATATATATATATATATATATATATATATATATATATATATATATATTATTTTTTACGCGTCTATTTTTTTAAATAAATTTGAAAAATATCTTCATATTTTTTTCGAAAAATAAGTATTCTAACCCGGCCAAACTTTTGAATTATATGAGTAATACTAAAATAAAGTAATTTGTAAAGGGATAATGGTCAATATCCATTCTGGTGGGAATGGCTGGGGTTTAAGCGCTCATTTTTTTCTCAAAAATTTGAGCGACCCACTGTTTTGCATCGCTTAGTTATAACCCAATATAACTGTAACAATATAATGTAACAGTGTTCATTTTAAAGGTCTTTTCAAGTACTGCAAAAAGTAAAGTAAAAAGTAAGTATTTCTCGAAAAATTCATGTTTTCTGTTGTTTAACGTTGAATACCTAGAACCAAGTTGTTGCAAAAAAAAAGTCTTCTTCAAGGAGCCATAACTCCCTTTATTTTGGACCTAGCGCATTAAAAAAAAACAATCTCTTTGTTTACTTATAAGCTTAATTTTTGTCAATTTTGACTTTTTTTGAGAGAACTCGAAGATTTCGAGTTATTCGCGAAAAACCGTCTAAACACATGCATTTTTTCGAGATTCGAAACATTCGATATGTTTCCAGTGTTGATACATTTCATAACTCGAAAAATATCGGTAGGTATACCAAAAAAACTTTATAGAAGTTTATAGAAACTTATAGAACTTTACAGAAACTATATAGAACTTTTATAGACCTTTATAGAAACTTTATATTTTTATTTTGAGTGAAAATATATCCACCCCGGGGAAGGGGTGGTTTTAACCCTCAGGGTAAAACAAGTGAGCTGATGGGCTCCCATTCTGAATATGGTCCTTAGGTCCCTATTGACAGGACAAAAAAGAGAAATCGCTTTTAACCTCTTGTGCATACTTCTTACAGCAATCCGCCAGACTAATAACTGTCGTATTATATACTTTGTTTTGTAAAATTTTTTGACGTATGTAGAATTTTTATAATTTCTAATATAATAAACTACTTCGATACAGTAAAAGGTCAGGTGTAAATATGACAGGGTATTTGAGCTGGATGGCAATGATGATTTTTCTTTATCCGGAATGCAGACCGGGACTACGAGTACATTATATCCTTAACGTAATATCCTTATCTTTAACATTAATTATATCCGACGGGGACTGTACTATATATTTATTACATAAATATTTTGTGAAATAAATAAATCTTGTATTTCGTAGAACATTGAGAGACCAAACTCTAAATACATCTTCCCAATTTTCTGCTCTAATATCTGAATATAAAGATAGTGAAAATATAGCTACCATACCATTGCGGAATTCTAATGGTGAGGTTTTAAACCTGCAGATATCCTTGTTGAGTAGTGGTAAAGTCCGAGTGAAGGTTTTAGAAGAGGATCATTCTCGCTATGAGCTCTCCGAAGTTTTAGATAATGACCCAATAGTATTACCGTAAGTATTAAACAACAAAACCAAATTTGTACTCAGTGCTTATATAATTGGATTACAAATTCAATCAAGTCTAAGGTTACTAATATGGTTTTGTTTTAGGTTCAGAAGTTCTAATCTAGTAAATAAGACATTAATTTTGTTACCACAGAATGAATCTTACCGGGTCGTTGTAACTAGTGGTCCACCATTTACAGTCGAATTTTACTATGGACAAACTCTGAGAGTCGCTTTAAATGGAAACCGTTTGGTCATGGAAAATGTAAAAGAATAATACAATATCTCAAAAAACACTTTTACCGTTTTAACATTCTAGACAGATAGCAGTCAAGCGTTCACTTTTGGAGTAGAATTTTATGCAGCCAGTAAACTATATGGGTTGCACCACCACGCTTACAAACTAGCTCTAGGAGAAACTACAGATAAGTCTTCAGACCCATTTCGGCTCAGAAACTCTGACACAGCAGCATATGAAGTTGGTTCCCCAATGGCACTCTACGGCTCAATTCCAACTATTTACGCTCATTCGTATGTTATATGCTATGTTTTGTGCAAGAGAACAAGTTTTTTGTTTAAGGGTGAACTGGACTTCTGGGATATTTTTGCACAATGCGGCTGAAGAATGGGTTGATATTAGTTATACGGGAAACAATTCATCGGCATACTTTATGGTAGAGAGTGGTACTTTAGACCTCTTTGTCATGCTTGGACCCACTCCTAAGGAGGTGGTGAGGCAGTTTACATCTTTAACAGGCGTGGCACATTTACCGCAGGTACATAAAGCAGTAAAAGCCATGAATTGGATGGTAATTTTATAATGATAGTCAGAGGGTGCTCTTCTTTTCAAATATGGCGTTATGTTCACAACTCTTCTTACTCATTTAGAAAAATACAACAGGAAATAATGTTCTTCATAATGGAAATCTCAGAATTAGACAAAACATATTTTTGTTGTCAATCGTCGGAAATCCAAAATTCAATATAAACTTTCACCACATAAGTAATAATGACATTACTGACTTTTTAAAATTTTGAAAGTGTCACATTACTGTCTTCTACTGCCCATCCCAACTTCCCTGCTCGATTTCCCATCCTGACTTCCCTGCTCGATTTCTCTGACGCATACAAGGATTAATTGGTCAATTTAATTTATGTAATATAAAACTAATGGATATTATAAAAGTGAAACAAAAATCTAGGATCTTGGTAGGTATGTGTTTACTGAAAACTAATTCCTATTTATTTGAAGCAAACAAAATCGAACCATTTTTATTTGTAATAATGTTTAATACTGACAATTCTTATTTGTTAAAATTAATAACGAAATTGGTATTATTATATGCATTGATCGAAATTTTAAGCCCTTCTTGATGCTGCTGGGAAATTTTTAGATCCTGCGAAGATACTTCATTGGATGTAACATCAAGTCGTAGGTGTATTAGCAGATTTAGACAACGATAACATATTGGCTGTCTTGATTTGACTGACTAGTGATGGCTCGATATACTCCTCTGCTACAACACTGGATTTCCATCCGCCTAACTGCTTCAGTTGCAAAACATTGCACCATTGTCAGCCAGTAATGTAGCGGCAGTACTTCTAAAGGCATGCCTAGTAAAGGTCTCTATTTTCGTGAGCTTCAAAAAGGAAACTTTTAGATACTTTTTCCGAAAAGCTGCTATTGAATGATACCATAAAACTTGATTGCATAGCTTGCCATGTCTCTAATCCGGCTCTGTAATCATGAAAGATCTACTTCTATAAGTTTTCGTATCCAGAATTTCTATTATAATTTCAAAAACATCGTCAGATAGATTTACAAATGCAAATTTCGCAATTCGGCACTCATTTTAATATACTTTCGTGTCTGAAACTCGAAACCGTGCGGAAACTTCAGAAAATTATAAAATGACAGAAAATTATAAAATGATTGTTTGTTGATTTTGTTTTATGCCATAGCAACAACATAGCAACCATCAAAATTCTACCTACTAAGTAAAAATTTAAGCCAGAACGGAATGCATCCCTGTTTGTTCATAATAATAATTTTATTATATTGAGGCACATTTTAAGTGTTATTCAGAAATTCGTGGTTAAAAATAAAATAGTTTAAAAATAAAGTATTTTATACTCGAAGGGAATTTTCTTTAATCTCTCGAGATTTTATTTATCTCGATGCTACGTGACTCAATAAATAACATATTCCCTCAACAGTAATGAATATCTTCTCATCTCGTATTGTAATATACTATTATTATTGACTATTTCTAGACCATCAATCATTTGTGTATTTAAAATATTCGTCATTTAGTTCTAATAAATTGTATGAACACAAATTATTTATTCTCAAAAAATTCTAATATGACTTGATTGTGTTAAGATATGGACCTTGGGTTATCACCAATGCCGGTGGTCATACTACACTCAAGAAGATGTCCAAACAGTGGTTGCTCGAATGGACAGTAATAATTTTCCTATGGATGCTATTTGGTTGGATATAGATTACACTGATGGCAAGCGGTATTTTACGTGGAACTCAGAGAATTTCAGCGATCCAATCGCCATGCAAAAGAACTTATCCCTCACAAATAGGAAGCTTGTAACTATTTTGGATCCTCATATAAAAATTGATAGCAACTACTCTGTATATACTGGAGCTCAAAGCAAATACTTTGTTACTTGGGAAAACGGCAGTGATTTCCAAGGTATAATTTTAAAAGTTATTAGCCGAAATATTTATACTGCAGTAGCACATAAATGTGCATAAGCATTCCTTAAATTTAACACAATTTTAGGTACTTGCTGGCCTGGGCTCTCTAGTTACATCGATTTTCTAAATCCAGAGGCTCGAGATTATTACGCTAGCTGGTATGCTTATGACAAGTTTAACGGCACCACTGAAACCTTAGCTGGTGTTTGGAATGATATGAATGAACCCTCAGTCTTTGATAATTCCTTGGAAAAAACCTTGCCTTTTGAGACTATTCATTATCACAATGTAAAGCATAGGGACATACATAATATATATGGCTTTCTGCAGGTATATTCTTGATATATGTAAACCACAATTTTATCTACAACTCAGATTGAAAAAGCTATTATATGCCACAGGCAGTTTAATACTCGGGCTACTTTTCTGTCATATGTTTATTAACAATTTTTTCAATAAGTAAAAAAATCCTATAATAATTGTTATAAGATAGTTGTAATTGTGAATATATAGAAAAATAGCCCAGACTGCACAAGAGAGACTTGAATTGGAGTAAGTAAGTTTTGGCGTAATTGTTTTTGGCAATTTATTTTGTTTCTTAGCGTGTAGAACACGAATTGGAAGTTGTCCAACAAAAATTTTCCCCGCAAATGTGAGAAATCATTAAAAAACCACAAAAGTTATGGTTTTATTTTTGGATTTTAGCTTATAACTTGCAAACCAAGCTACTTACGCAAAAGGCTTAGTCAGGGACCTTCTCCGAGTAAAATTGTTGTCATTATTGCACCAAAGGAAAAAAGTTATGAACGGATATTATCGCTGTACATAAATTTTCTAGGAGTTATAAGTTATAAAAAACATTTGGTGTCTCCATCGACACATTTTGGTGTCGGTCCACAAAAAAAATATCAATAAATCAGCAAAAATCCACACCCCAAAAATATCAATAAATACTTATTCCAGTTATTTACAAAATTAAATTTTTCTTACAAACTTTGAGGCCATCTGATGACCAAACGAAGCGATTTAGGATACCGGTGAATTAGTCTTATTCTATCTATTTTGAGTCCACACATCATGATGGGTACTTCTTGTTCATTTTAGACAAAAGCAACTCATCAAGGCCTCATGCAGCGAGATAATGGCACCAAGCGGCCTTTTGTACTGACCAGATCTCATTTTGCTGGTTCCCAAAGATACGCAGCCATGTGGACTGGAGACAACACTGCTGACTGGTCATATCTTGCCGTCAGTTACTCGGAATGCATGCTCGCTAACATACTGGGGATGGTGTTTTGTGGTGCAGACGTAGGCGGGTTTTTTAACAATCCAGATACTGAACTGCTGCAGAGATGGTATCAGGTACGGGGCGTTACAGATGCCTGTTTGCTTTGAAATGCAATTACCAAGTAATGCTGACTTATACTGACCAATTTTTTAGGCAGGTGTGTGGTTGCCATTCTACAGAGGTCACGCCGAAGAGACCACGGCAAGGCGCGAAGTTTACCTGTTTCCTAAAGAGGTACAAGCTGTTATAAGAAGTGCGTTAAGGTTACGTTACAAGCACATACCCGTTTGGTACACTCTATTTTACGAGCACACCAGAACCGGAGATCCAGTTGTCAGACCGCTCTTCTACAATTATCCCTCATATCTTGAGTATGATGACCATATTTTAGTAGGTATGTAAACTTTTTCCCTGTACATCCACTTGAATAAATGGGGATATGTGTGCAGGTAGTGATATCTTGGCTAGGCCCGTACTAGAAGCAAACGTAAGTCAGGTTACCGTTACTTTTCCTGGGAATGAGTCGACTTACTGGTACAGAGTAGACAATGGATCATGGGTGGTACATAGTGGTAAAAGTGTGGAGAATTTACATGTAGATATAGAAACGGTAACTTACAGTAATAAAATAGAAGAAAGTAGAAATTATAATCATTTTGTTTATTACCTTTAGTCACCACTATTTTACCGAGGAGGTAGCATAATAGCCAGAAAAGAGAGAGAAAAATCTTCTACTTCAGATATGCTGGATGACCCATATACCCTTTTTGTAAATTTAGACACCGTAAGTTTGACGTATTTCTGAAATAGAAAACATAACTCGCTATAATGTTGTTTTTAGACTAAATCAGCTGAAGGTACATTATATGTGGATGACTTTACAAGTTTCGAATATTCTGAAAACGGGTCCTACCTTTACTTGAGATTCAATTATCTTTCAGCATCTAATGGACTACATATTCAGTACGTTATTTTTTTTGAAGAGCTTAGTGTTGTTATATTAAATTATTTTTTAGCCAAATAGATGGAAATTCTGAAGGATTTGTTGCATACATCCATGAGGTTGTAATTCATGGTAGGTCCCAACTATATTTTCCTTACGTAAATATTAGTTTAACCAATGAAAAACCACTTAATTTCAGTAGATTGGACTTATCTTTTGCACTACGTTTTTTGTGTTCATATACTATTTGATTCTGTTTTATGACAGAAGGTTATATATCTGCCATTTTGTGGCAAATTTTGCCTTCACAGTACATCCAAATATATCACAACAAAATACTGAGCAAGACTCAAACTTAATTGAACTGTTAAATGCAGTTTGACATTTAATTGATTGGCTTATTATAATAGAGCATTTACATATAGACGGAGCTGCGGTCAATGTTGGGTATTAAATCATAACCCAAAAAAATTTATCATGTAATTTTCGCGTTTTTTCTGTGTCTGTAGTTTTGTAGTTTTTCTTTGCTCATTCGAATTTTTTGCTGATTTTATTTGTGCTTGACTGGTCTTTATGTGCAGTTTAGTTAGTTTTATAAGTAGTTATGCCTTATGCAATGTTCATCTATGGCTAGCAAAAATAAGGATTACTGTTCCATAAGTTTCCCAACTGTGTTTTAATGAGGAAGAAATGGTGAATAGCAATAGGGTTCGGCAAGGAACCCAGCAAGTACACCAAGATCTGCTGGAAACATTTTACTGATGTCTGCTACTCATAGACAACTACAGAAAACCTAAGTAGGTAGGTTTGTATTTGCAGGAGGGTCCAACTATTACAAATACTGAGAATAGACTACCTACTTGACCTAGCATTTGCTAGCAAATCTATCCTTGTTTAACTTAATAACGAAGCTCTAAGAATTGTCCATACACACCCTGAATTTGTAAAGGGGTGTGATAGAAAGAGAATAGCTTGTAGGGTGGTGAGTTTAAGGTCAGGCCGATTGTACCTACCTACCGCGAAATTATTTTTTGGTTCTTGTTGTCTGCTACTAACAGACTTAATTCTTTTTGTAACTCTGCAACCTTAAAATAAAAATTATGCAAATTATTAAAATCCAGATTATTTATTATAAAACAGCCACGGTCTAACAATGCACATAAACACCTATACCAAACCCCAACGCTAGCGCGTTCTTTATCTATGCTAGCGCCTCTACCGGACTTTAATCGTACTTAGTTATTGTAAGTGCTCTATTAGTATCTACTGCACAGTACGGGCACGTATTTAAATGCAGTTCATTTATTAAGTGAAAACTATCATTTTCAGTTTTGTTCTACTGCGGTTTGTGAATGTCAGTCCTGTTACTCCTGTCGGTTAGAAAATAGCGTTGAGTTTCAACATGTGGACCAGATATAAAATACAACATTTTGGCTGTTGTATTTTATATCTGGTCCACATGTTGAAACTCAACGCTATTTTAAGCTAAGCAGAAAATTTACAAATGCTTGTCAATTTGATAAATATGGATGTAGGTCAAATTTCGTAAAAGTATTGCCTAGTTATTGAAACTATGTACCATAAATAAAATTAAAGTAAAGTAATTAGATTTAAAAGTAAATAGTTTATTATGAATTTTGTTAATAGTGGTTTTCAATGAAATGATTATGAATAAATAGGATACATGCTTCGGTGTAAGGCCAGACTTGTGATGGTAAAATTAATAATATTTTATTGCTAATCTGTCCAATTCACTTAGGTAGATATAATATCTTTGGATTTTTTTCTCTTATAGGTGACGATGGCTTATCCACAAGATATACAGTCACTTCTGATGGTACGCCTTTGAACACCATAAATCTAGTCAAATCGCGTATTACTGGAAATCAAGGTTGGGTTTTAAGTTTGTGAGTTTTTGTCAGATATGACTGCTCGTAAACTCTTAAGGGATCATAGAAATATCCTTTTTTTGCCATGTAAAAAATGTCTTCAAATAAATGAAAATAAACTACCTGTATGTTTTTAGCCATTCTAATTTCAATGTGATAATAATTCACAATCATTATCACACCATACACAAACCTTGCACTGATCTTAATAAATTCATTTGGATTTGAAGCAACCCCATGATGGAACATGTCTTTATCCAATGAAATGATTACAGGTGATTATTATATTATAGGTGTTCTTTCAATCAAAAGTTTTCCTTTGTGGATCACATAAATCTTGTATGTATTTTACATATCGACGTCGTTATGACAAAAGGTTGTACGAGCCAAAAATGTGAAAACGCGATTTTTGTACCCGAATATGGTACTAATAGAGATCCATCACAGAGTACAATGATTCAACCGACAGAAATTCATTGTAGTGAAAAGAACCCCCGCCCCGTTTTCGAGAGCGCTGAAGACGATGGCGTAGGGCAAATTTCTCTATCGGCTTGCGTTCACCCCCTATTGACCAATAACCACCCCTATATTGCAATTTTGACAGAGCAGCTTGTTTTTTAAGAAAAAAATGCACGGCCTCCCCATTCTCGCGGGTGGCCAACATCAAGGACATATCCGAAACTGCCCTCAGAGGGTGTTGAAATATACTTTTTACAGGAGATCGGACCGGATGGTTGACACGACGGAAATTTCTGGGAGCCATTTGCACCCCGAATTTGATAAAACAACCCAATAGGAGTGCAAATAGCATATGAGCTAGAAATCGCCCAAACCAACGCGGTCTCCCATTTTTGAGGATGCTGAACGCGACTATTATCTTTTGAAAATAGTAGTGTCGTGCGCAACATCCACTACAGTGCGCGTTGGAGGTTGCGTAGGAACTGTTTCTCCCTGTTCTATATGTAAGTAACATTCCTTACGCAGCATCCATGATTTTACACAGATTACATATTATCATACTATTATTTATGCAGAATGATTAATTTTCATATTATAATTGTAATAAAAAATAATATTCAGGATCCTCGAAAATAGGAGACAGCGTTCGTTTTGCCGATTTCTAGCTCTTTTGCCATTTGCACCCCCGTGGGGGTTGTTTTGTCGAATTGGAGGTGCAAATGGCTCCGGGTAATCCATCGTATTGACCATCGTGTTCAGCATCCTCGAAAACGGGGGAACAAATTAATTGGCCCGCCAATCTCCCGGAAAAAATATATTTCAACCCCCTCTGAGAGTAGTTTCGAGGGTGGGGGGAGTGTAGGGTAGCTGCGGATATATCCATGATGTTAATCATCCGCAAAAACGGGGGGGGGTGCATTTTTTTCAATATAAAGGGGTGTGCAATATAAAGGGGTCGTTTTTGGCCAATAGGGGGTGAACGCAAGCCGACAGAGAAATTTGCTCTACGTTATCGTCTTCAGCGCCCCCGAGAACAGGGTGGGGCTGATGGGTGCTCATCCGCCTTATAGACTCCCCTATTGCGCTAACAAATTTGCCGAGAATTTTTGTAAGCGCCACTTTTGGCTGTTAGAACAACTCGACGCATTCGGTAGTAACCTTCAAATCACCGAAGATGTAGGTTGTGATACGCCCACTCGCAATAATTGTTGTAATTATTCGTTATTTGGAAACAGGTAAGACTCTAAAGATCACTCGTATTTGTTTAGTATTCATTAATATTCATTTAAAATTATTATTACATCCTAAAACTGTTTAATTACCAGCAAACGTACACTTGTTGGTTATGCCTTTACGACTTATCCCCATATAAAATACAATGGACAACATTATTGTGTTTTACTTAATTACTGCTAATAATTATAGTCCTGTTTACACAAACTATTATAAAAATAATGTTTCCTGTATTCTATAGGTACTTTTGGTTTAAATTAAAACAGCTCTAAATTCCTCCAATTATTTTTTGAATTTTGGTTTAACTCTGTCGCTTACGCCTTTTGTTAATTCTAGATGTCTCGTCGGCAAATAATACTACCATTGATAGCAATAGTACATTGTCTTTGGAACCCATTTTTGAAGACAATTCTCAATAAATAGCAGAAATTAACATTGAGATTATTGACTTTATGACTACTGATGAGACTGACTATTTTACTAACTTATTGGAAACTGACTTATTGAAAGAAAAGACTGAGAGAAACATGTAGTAAGAAACTTGTAGATTACTCGGATTCTGGTAGTAGTAACGAAAGCTTTGACAAAATTAACGATAAGAGTACCCCTCAACAGTATCCTCAAATATCTCAACTTGAAGAAAGACAACAAACCTATACAACCACGCGAATCAGTGAGTCTAGTCTCGCGTGGTCAGTGAGTCTACTTCTTTAGGCAGTGATTTTGAAAGTGATACCACTTCTTTATCAAGTTCTGCTGACTCCATACCTGTAGAGAAAGAAACTTGTGGAAAGGGATATAAGAAAACAAACGAGAGGGAAAAAAGTAGAAAAAGAAGAAGGCAAGAGAAAAGTTATCTGAATTATAAGAACGAAAAAAAAGATAGGAAATGCTTGAAAATCCATGCAAATATACCATACATGTAAATAATTGTAACTCATTTACAGAAGAAGAGCGGAAGGTTGTTTTGGAAACTAGGCAGTAATGAAGATAAAAGAAATTTAATCAAGGGATACGTAAATATAGTTCCTGTAAAAAGAAAAAGAACGGATGGTGAATCGTGTCGTAATCTGACATATCAATATTATTTCATTAAAAATGGTATACAAAAAAGTTTGTTTGCAATTTTTCATAAGCACCTTTTAAATATTACTCAAAAGATGGTGACAAGAGAGGAAGACACAAACCAAAGAATGAAATGACTAGTGAACAAATAGAAAGAGTTCAGAAACTTGAAACTTTACCTGCTGTTCCATCGCATTATTGCCATGGATCAAGTACCCCCTTGTAACAATATCTCAGGATTACAAGAATTGTCCAAACTGTCATTTTATTAGTGCAATTGACCACCAAACTTCATTCTTCTAAATTCTTCCATAGAGGAGAAAGTACATAAAAACTATTTCTTTCCTTTAACTTTAGAGGGCTGTAACTTGGAGGGGAAGGGGTTCTCGAAAAAAAATGATATGAAAGATTCGCCTTAAAAAAAATCACCCCTTAAAATATTTCGCATCAATTTAGAAATACCCTGTATGTACCTCAATTGCTTAAATGACAGATGCTAATTCTAGATTCTAAATGAACAATTGTCAATACTCGCGAAAAATATACAACATAATTTGAAAATTCGCTCAAAAAAGGCAAAAACTGGTTTTTGTATATCCGAATGTGGAAGATGCCGTAAAAATGTATGCCGTTGAGTGATGTAGATCAACTAACTGGGATCAGAGGAATGCACCACTTGAATGATATTATGTCATGTTTTCACATCTCTAGGTGTACCAAAACCCAAGTAAATAGATTTAGAGTAAATAGAAGTTTTAAAAAATGTATTATTTTATTGTGAATATTTTATCATTTTGTTCATGTTGCCATCATGTTGTTCATGTTGGGGTGCCAGGGCAAAAAACGTGGACGGAATAGGGCTTGAATGAAAGATCTTAACGTAACGTAAAAGATCTTAACGTAAGTTACTTTATGTTCTTTTAAGGAAATCAAGGTTTTTATGAAAATTTTATTCAAAGTCGTGGGCCTTTTTTATAGGATATTTCACAATTTTTGAATATAGCCGTTGATTGAAGGAATTCTACCAATCAACGGTATGGCTTAATTATCCAAGATGACTAATTGCAAAAACATATAACTACATGTATATACGCAAACAGGTTGATTTCGATAACTTTTACGCTGCTGGACACCATTGTGATAATAATACTTCACTTCTGAGAGATTGTAATGTAAATTTGTCAATACGCAGTCTGAATTCAGCATAAATGCTGGGAATGTTTGTGATGAGGTGCGATAGACAGAGATACGCTCTAACATTGGTGGCTGGTACTTTAAGCTGACGCCGATTGTACAATGTAATTTCATTCTTTAGCAATTTTTTTTCGAACATTTTACTTTTTGTGCGATTTCAATTTAGATCGTATGCACTTTACTATGCTATTTCTCGGTTGTATATAAGAGGATCTTTAATTAATAAAATATAATTTTATTGAGATATCTGATGATAATACAACATATAGTGACATTCTGATCTGTAAACTAAAGAAAAAACATGTAAACTAGCTCTCGTTTGAAAGACTATAGGAAATCTTTATGAAATCATTCCTAATCAATCAACATCTCAAGATAATATTTGCACCTACTCTACCTTCACACTATCAGTAAATTTCATATGAGTACCTACTGATTTGCTTATCTCTAAAATTAGAATATATTATGTAAGGGCTCATTATTGTTTTTAGAAGGAATTTAGAAATATGTCACAATTTTTTTGATATTGCTGTCTGTAGTGGTTGTACATAATGTGGTAAGCAATGCAAACATTCCACTGTACCATTCTGAGGTTAGAAACTTTTAGGGTTTTCATATCGCTTCTCAGCTTGTTAATATCTGTGGCACTGGGTGCTGACCATGATACGTACAGGAACTGTTCCAGAGTTTCATTCTGTGCGTAAGTTGATAATTAAACAATTTAATTACATCATATAAAAGTATAGCTTACCTGAAATATGGTTCCTAGTTTCTTTTTAAATTTGTAACTCAATTTTTTTGTTTCAGTGCATTTAGGAACCAAATCTTAGATGGAGACTCACAGTTTGCAGCCAATATCTCTGCTTTTCTATTTTCAAAGAGAGTTCTCTTTATTCCCTTATATAATGGTAAAAATGAGTCCTTAAGTTTACAGATATCCTTGCTAGGACAATCAAAGGTCCGGATAAAAGTTTTAGAACTAAATCACTCGCGGTATGAGCTCTCTGATGTCTTGGTTGCAGAGCCAGAAGCATTATCGTAAGTATGTGTGCCAGTTCAGTGGTTCGAAAAATGAATGTTCTCAATATGTTTGAATGCTGTGCAGCAAAATTTTCATAGCTAAGTTTAACCAATTAATCAACATTTTATTCCAAAAAAATGTAAAGTATATATTACCGGGGACATTTCACATCATTCACACATTAGTTTTATCTAAATAATAATCTAAAATGTTTTTAAATATACTCAAATCTTTTGATCTTAAATTACCTGCTCTAGAAATCACTAGAGGAAGTAAAACCAATGTTCGCTATCTTGATAATATAATTATACAGACAACATAGTATTTTCTACTCAAAATGTTAATTACTAATTTTTAATTGTTATTAATTGTTTGTCTGATCACTGGGCCAAATACCATTATCCTTCAACATTATGAATTCTAGCAATATATAATGATAATAGTAAAGGAATATTTCCCAAATGTCTGTAGGTAACACGGTAGTTCTCAAATACAAAAATTGTATTTCCACCTTTTTCATGTATTTTGATAAACATTTGCTGCTAAGATTTGCTAAAAAAGCCTAGAATAAGTCTATCAGATAGACCTTAAGATTTTAGATAACACCACAAGAAAAATGCAGGCGGCTTAGACCCGGAGATCAAGCTGGCCACTCTAATGGGCCCCGTCTACCAAGTAAGCAACATAGGCAACATACTAACTCAAGTAGCGTTGAGTTAGTATGTTGCCTAAGAGCTCTCCTATTGGTTAATATTGCTCACGTCACTTATCATAAGAGCTCTCCTATTGGTTAATGTTGCTCATGCCACTTCATTAGACGGGTGAGCTCAAATATAAAAGGTCCAAAAAACTATTACAGTTGACAGTCTTGCAAGAACAATCTAGAAGTCTAGAAGTAACTTTGTATCAAAATTAGCGATGGCAACAGCCATATTGCATATATTATATTGCATAATGTATCCACTGTATTGATAGTGCATATATCATATCATTAAATGTTAGCAGCATTTTTCTACACGTTCCTATGGATAGGGTGGTCCTTCCAGTCAAGCATTCATTGCAAATCTCAACACACGCAATGTACATGTATAATGCGGTGGTGCTTCGTCCTGTTGATGCAACAAAGATTCATTCGATTCATTCGCATTCCTTAAATTCAATTTCAATTTTCTCGAAAATATTACTTTGTGATCTACCTAAAATTTTGTACCGCTAAAAAGAGCAGAAGAAACTGCACCAGATACACGAATAAAAAGGTTATATAGTTAAATGAGTGCATTAAATTTCTTTACAAAAATTTACCATTTTGGTCCCTATGGGCCAACACACTTTTTTGCACTGGAAATATAACGAATTATAATTTTCCCTACCGCGACGTCTCTTATATAAAGAATGGGACACTATATTCATGTATTAACTTTTTTCAATCATCTGCCAGTGCTATCAAATGTAGCCAGAATGTTGACCAGATTGAAAAAACTACTGCTAAATATGTTATATAACTGGAACATATCCTACTTACTATTAATGGTGACAGACTATCTAGGATCTAGATAATAACGTAAATAACTATAAGCCATTTGAAAGTATAAACTTGTAACTAGTTATTATTTCATATTTTTTTGGAGATATATTATGCATTATCTTTCTGTATTGAAATACAAGTGCAACGAAATATTATTGTTTTTATTATTATTATTATTGTTATTATTATATGGACGCTATTGTAAACCAGTTTGGTTTACAATCATGGTAATCACAAGTTCTATGATTTTAAATGAATGGTGATGATTTTTGCTTTTTTGATGATGGTTGCTGATATTTAATTTTTTTCATAAAATGAAAATGAATTATATTTTAGACCGACTTCTATGATTATTACAAATACCAGTTTAACATTTGGATTGCGTGATGATATAAACCAGTACACAGTCGTAATAAACAATGGCCCGCCGTTTACGGTTGAATGTTACTTTGATAATCGACTGCAAGTGGTGCTGAATGGTGAACGTCTCATTATAGAAAATGTAAGAACAAATAAAATACTTAGCGACAGAAAATAGTACATTTTGCCAAGTCTAACTACTCAATCAACTTCCGTTGAGAATACTAAGGAAGTAAATTCAAGGAATGGCAATTATGTTATCATAATACTGCTAGAGTCACTTAAAATATAAATGATTTTAGACAGCTGACAGCAAAGCTTTCAGCTTTGGCGTGGAATTCGATAAGGCAACTCACCTATTAGGCCTATTCGATCATGCCTACAAAATGAAGTTAGGTGAAACAGCCGATGGATCCTCAGACCCATATCGCCTCCGAAACTCTGGAACAGCAAACTATGAACCCGATTCGCCCATGGCTTTATATGGGTCCATCCCAGTCGTCTATGGACACTCGTAAGCATAGATTTTATATTTAACACAATAATATGAATGAAGCTTTCAGGCCAGCAGCTACATCAGCAGCATTTTTACACAATGCTGCTGAACAGTGGGTGGATATTGGCTATACGGGAAAAAGACCATCGGCATACTTCATGGTTGAAAGAGGTACCTTTGACCTTTTTTTATTACTTGGACCCTATCCGGATGAAGTTGTCAAACAGTATACTAGTCTCACTGGCGTTGCACACATGCCACAGGTATGTTTCCAAATATATATATTTCAATATAGAGGATAGTAATAAATAGTGTAAAAAGGACACCACTTTGCTGCAGACATGTTCAATAAGATGGTTCTTGTGGAACATGCTGGTCCACCTTGGGGCACCTTATGCTATGTACGCGTATCTTTATTATCTGGTCAGTCGTCAACCCTGTGACAAAAGTAATTGTATTTTAGGACAAGGGAAATTATGTCATCTATCTTAAGGGATTAGGTAAAATATAAAAGAAAATGCAGAGCCTGTGGGAATCGCTCATAAAAGCCGACTGCACAAACAACATATGCTTTACCTTTAGGCTATTATCTCTCTGGCAAACCTGTGATGTAATAAATATATGAATTGTAAGATTTATAGTCCTCAGGCCCACCCCTAAAACAACAACTAATTCCCACACTGGCGGAACAACCTAGCCATGGGCCTGTCTGCGAAAAATTTGGCAACCCCTCATTATGATGAGTATTGATAACCATATTAATTTATGAATTTTGGGCGCCTACACAAAAAGCAATTGTTATAATAAGAATTTATTTTACCATAGAAAAATATCTGCAAGTACAAATAAATCAAAGACAATGTGTGATAAGAATAAACATTTATATACATACAAGTAACAAAACTGAAACAATATCAAAAATATATTTTCTAAATTAATGATAAAAATAAAATAAAATATTGGAAATACTTCAACAACAAAAAAAAAGAAACACGTATCAAATATTTACAAATTAACTAGGAAAATCTTGTTTCCTTGCTTTTGCATTCGTAAAAATTTCATGGGATGCATGGAAGCTTGTTTCAAAAAGCATATCTTTTGACATTCCAGCCTATAAGCGTAGAGTCCCAGCGTTGTTTTTCTTGTTTCTGTAACAGCTGTGGCTCAGTTATCAGTTTTGCTGATGACACAGTATTATTTTACAAGGATGATTCTTGGCCAACACCTAAAACAAAACGTAGAGAATGATTTTAATCAGGTTGTAGACTGGTTTAACCAAAACTTTTAACAATAAATTTCAAGAAAACCATGTTCTTACCATTGAGCTGTGATAAACGTAATTCCCCAGAATTTGACAAACTAACAATTAGTAACGAACCATGGGCAAATAATAGAAATTGAATCAACAAAATGTTAAATACTTAGGAATAAATATTGATTGCCATCTTAGGTGGGATAATCACATAATTAGCATTACATAATTACCCTCGCTTAGAAGTGTTCTGTTTAAATTCAAATATTTAAAACAAGATTACTATTCAAACTACTATTCAAATACTATTCAAACAAGAAATAAAACAAATGACATTTTGAAAAACTATTGGTCAAAGGTGCTATGAATATTTAGCGCCTATATAGGCGGTGCTATGAATATTTAGCGCCTATATAGGCGGTGCTATGAATATTTAGCGCCTATATTATAGGCTATACAATGCACTACCTCAATAAATAAAAAACACTTTTTCCACATTGAAATTTAAAAAGGATGCAAGAGTCGAAATTCTCAATAGATTGGGTTTTTGAACTATTAAAAAAAAAGTTATTGTATATTGTATAGGTAGGTAAAATGATTATTGTATAGGTTATTGTATATGAAATATATTCTTTGTTTTTGTTATTATTCTTATTTTGCTTTAGCTTTTTATGTGAAAGTATGTAGTTTACTAGTTTATAAAATATGTGTATTAACTCGTCGAAATTTCTTCTGTGGCATTTCTTCAGTATGAAGCATGAACTCTTCCACTTACAAGGTTTCTTTTAAAAGACAGTTATATGAAAAATTCTTGTAAAAGACAGTTATATGAATTTATGTAAAAATGAAATTATATAAAAATAAACATTATTCTATTCTATATGATATAATAAATATAAACAACGCAGTAAGTGCTACATTGTTTATGGCGTGTTTGTTGTATCACTTTTAGTAATAAATAACAGTAGGTACGTTTAAAAATAAATATTGACTTTATACCATCTTCAAACTATGAGTCAACTCTATCTTAAAAGAAATAAAGAAATTATAGCCAAATTAAGACCCCACCAACTAAAAATCAAATTTTCTCAAAAGTGTGAAACTCAATGATACGTTGTTCTTGCTTAGCACGGCAGTATTATTTTATACTAATAACTGAAAAAGTACTTTGTCTTTAAGCTGTGGACTTTGGGTTATCATCAGAGCCGATTCACATACTGGACTCAAGAAGAAGTCAAAGAAGTAGTGGCGAAAATGGATGCACATAATTTTCCCATGGATGCAATCTGGCTTGATGACGGGCACACCTATGGAAACAGGTACTTTGTGTGGAACCCAGAGAATTTCACTGACCCTGTCGAGATGCAACAGAATATCTCGTCCACTGGCAGGAAGATTGTGGTTATATCAGATCCCCATATCAAAGTGATCTCTGATTATTCCATCTACGTCGATGCTAAGGCACGTGAATACTTCGTTAAATGGGCAAATGGCAGTGATTTTGAAGGTATATAATTATCACACGTGGAATTCTAAGATTCATGTAGACTTTCAGGGGTCTGTTGGCCAGGACTTTCCAGTTGGATTGACTTCTTGAACCCTGATGCTAGCAATTACTATGCTGACTTGTATGGTTATGACAAATTTAACGGAAGTACCGAAACTTTGGCAGGTATTTGGAATGATATGAATGAACCCTCAGTCTTTGATGACTCATTAGAGAGAACTTTACCATTCGAGGCATTACACTATGGCGACATCCCTCATAGAGATGTGCATAATATATACGGATTGCTACAGGTAAATACAGAAAAATACTACCCTATTATTAAGATTATCTTCTTCCTTAATACATTTCCTAGACCAAAGCAACACACGAAGGCCTAATGAAAAGGGACAATGGCACAAAAAGGCCTTTTATACTAACTAGGTCTCATTTTTCTGGCTCCCAACGATATGCAGCCATGTGGACGGGAGACAACACTGCCGACTGGCCTTATCTTTCGTTGAGTTTTGCTCAATGCATGACTGCTAACTTACTAGGCATGGTTTTTTGCGGAGCTGATATAGGAGGCTATTACGATGACCCAGATGATGAGCTCCTTCAAAGATGGTACCAAGTAAGATAGATAAACAATTCATTCACAGAATCAAGTCCCTCTTAAAAAAAACATTATCTCTTAGGCTGCAATTTGGTTGCCTTTCTTTAGAGGTCACTCAAGTAAAGGTTCAGCAAGACGTGAACCTTACTTGTTTTCAGACGATGTTCAAGCCAGCATCAGAAACGCTATTAAATTACGTTACAAGCATATACCAGTTTGGTATACCCTCTTCTATGAGCACACAAGATATGGAGAAGCCATTATAAGACCGCTTTTCTACACATTTCATTCCTATATTTACAATGACGAACAAATGTTAGTAGGTAGGAATACCTAAAAACACCTTATGGTAAATTACTAACGAATGGCAAACAATATCTTTTCAGGGAAGGATATTATGGTAAGGCCTGTCATGGAGCCTAATATAACTTGGTTTCAAATAGCCTTTCCCTATAGCTTCAAACCACAATATTGGTACCGCGTAGATGACGAATCATGGATAGCACACTACGGTGGTGGAGAAGAAAATATAACCGTTAACATTAATACAGTAAGTTCTAAATTAAAGGCAAATTATACACAGGGTGTTTAAAAAAGGATAGCCCAGGTCATTTATAAAAAAAACTTTCCATAAACATAGGTCCGCAAACGCTTCGTTACCGATCTACAGGATGTGGCAGTTTAATTAAAAAAAACAGTAAAAATTAGATTTCTACAAAACAGCTTGAGATATTATAATGAAATTTTAGGCGTATCAATAGCTATGGGAGTGCTATACAATAGCTATATTGTGCAATACAAAACTATTTTTTAGTCTTACCAGTGGCGCTCATATTGGCACATTATCACTAATTTTTGAGGAAAAAAATGCCTCCGCTGGTTTCTCTAAAAATAAAAATTACTTTTGAATTCCCTGTTTAATTATGAAGAAGAAAACTCTCTTCAGATTTTATTGTTCTACGCACCGTTTTGGAGTAAAAAAATAAAAACCATTTTATCATACAAAAATATTTTTTACAAATTCAAAGGTTTGATTCAAGGACAAAACAAGTATTTTACAATAAGTATCACCATTTTATTATGGAAAATTGCAAAAACTGTTGAATGTGAAATCTAATTTTTACTGTTTTTTTAGTTAAACTTCAACATCCTGTAGATCGGTAACGAAGTGTTTGCGGACCTATGTTTATAGGAATTTTTTTTATAAAATGACCTGGGAGATCACCCCCTTAAATATTGCCTTGTCTTTTTTAAACACCCTGTATAATAAATAACTTTTGTGCATCTAAATGTCAGTCTTTCCTTAGATAAATGAATATATAACCGTCTAACATATATAACATACATATTAAATGGCTGGTCAGGTGACGCAGGTGAAGCGCATGTTCAGCAAAATTTTGGAAATATTTTGTATGCCAAGTATATAAATAATTTTTATCTTCTTCTCCATTCTTTTTTTTAAATTTCTTCGGTTTACATAATTTTACATAATTTATTATCTTACAATGCCATACAGATACTGCATCGTAAACTACCGCCAGCTGTCATTTCTTTCTTACTTTGAAAATGAAAGCATTCTTTCTGTAAAAATGAGAGCTTCTTACAGCCATCTATGCTACATCAATGCAATATACCAATTACCAGAAGGGTTACCATTCCAACCACCATTGCTATCACAACCACACACTTCTGGTAGGCAAGTGTTGCAAATATTTCACTCTGCATATTACAAGGTATTCTACACATTAGCAGGTGCGAGCATTGTGGTACTAGCAGTGTATTTAAAACTGTGTTTAGTGCGTCTTCCATTGCTATTAAATTATGAATTACTATTAGGTACTTTTACAATGAATCCTTACACGATCCAATATGTGTTGAGGAAGACTTGAAAAGAAACTTATGAAAAGTTTGAAAAGAAAGTTTTAATGGTTGTGTGGCAGTTTTTATTTAAATAAACTCTGTATGCCCCGTGTAATTATTAGTGTTAAATCAGGTGTGTGGAATAAGTCTTGATTTAAAGACTTCAGCAATGTTTTATGCTCACTTCACAAACATGAAGGTTCTTTTGATCATATATGTTGTGCTTGGGAGGTTGACCGACCGCTACCAGTAAAGGTATACAAAAGATTTCCCCCAACAGCTGAATTTCCGTGATTTCCTGATGAATTCCCCTGACTTCCAACAAAACAAATAACTAAAGGTTATGTTAAATCTTGTCATAACAAATGGCAATTGTCAAAAGTCAAATACGTAATATATGCACATGCGCTTTATATAAAAATGTGCTGAGTTCCTGTGAATTCCTCTTGACTTGCTCTTGAGTTCCTCGTAACTTCCTCTGAATTCCTCATGAGTTCCTGTGAATCCCTCTTGAGTTCATCAAGAGACCCTCTGAATTCCTTATGAGTTTCCATTTGAATTCCTGCTGAGTTCCTGAGGGTGTACAAAAGATTTATCAAGTGGTTAACCCCTCAGTTGTGCTTTAGGTTTGTCAAAATTAAGACAAAATTTGAATACTATTGAGGATGCATTACAACATTCTACACTATAAGTACATTAAATATTTTTAACAATAATGTGTAACTGAACAGTCGTTTCATAATATACCTTGTTAAGTACAATCAATACATCACTCATAATTAAAGCTAATTCGGACAATTTTTATTTATTTATATATTTATTAATAGACAGGTCAAGTCCTTTTATTACAAAAAAAAACATACAATGTGTATGGTACTTAAAGCTAATTAGTACTTAATATGAATAAATCTAACACAGCTAAATATAACACAACTAAAAATTTAAAAAAACAATCAAAATAAACTAAAACATATGGCAATGACATTCATGAAGCAATGCAGTTTTATTTGCATTTTTTTACTCATCTCTTGAATGATGGGTAGAGCAATTAACATGGAAAATCTCTGTGTTTCTATTTCTTCTTTTGGTAACATTAAGATTCACTAGATTCAAAAGCTGAGACGATTGAATGTGTGTAAGTATTTTATTAAGAAAAAGTAAATCAATTTGTAAAGCGCTTATGTTCCAATGAAATTAAATTGAGATTGGTGATAGGTGTAATGTTCTATTTGGTAACCCAACCTAAATACCTATTGTCTGAAAAATTTCCTCTGTACATCTTCAATTAAACTAATATGAATATTATATTTTCTGACACCAGATTTACACAATAATATTCTAAAATTGATCTGACTAAAGAACAGTACAATATTTTGAGGCTATGAACCGAAAATTCAACCCAAGTACAATGGACAAATCCGAGCATCTTTAGACTTTAGGATCTTGAAACAGTATTTTCAATGTATATACAATAGGACATTTTACAATCAAAAATGACAGCAAGGTCCCTCACTTATTATTTAATTTATAATAAAACATCATGATCGGGAGATCTCGTGAAAATAATTGTTTTGAGGTATTTTTTAATGTGTAAATGTAAGGCATTAAGGTTACACCAGTTGTCCAAATAATTCAAATCTTTTTGAAGAAGTGTAGCATCTGATGAGTCTTTAACAGATCTAAATATTTTTAAATCATCAGCAAACATTTAAAATGAACTGTTCTTTATTATATTTGATGTCATTTACAAATAAATTAAAAATAATTGGGCCAATCTGGCAGCCCTGAGGAACACCAGAGGTAACATTGATAGCAGAAGAAATTACATCGCCATATTTAACAAACTGTTCATTTCTTTTAAATTTTCAACTTTCTTTTAAATAACTATCAATCAAGCATTCATGTAATTTTGGTATTTCAGATTAGAGACAAGCTTCTCAACATTTTTTGTTTTACCAGATTTAAGTAAAGGTGTAAGTTGACTTTGCTTATATTCTTTTACATGTCTATGTAATTTTGCGTTAGTAAAATGTTGGCATATTAACATCAAAGTGAATCAATTAGTCTGCTTCACCTAATCTTAATGTCACGAGCCGCTGGTGTCTGACTTAGAATTATTGAAATATAAATCTAACCTTAGAATTCCCATGGGGAATTACATGGATCGAAATTGAATTTTGTATTAAATCCGGCTCAAAATGTATTGTTTATGGTTTATGAGTGTTCATAAGTCGTGAACTTTGGAGTTCATATTCACTTTTCTGCAATAGAATTGTTATTTCGAGTTGCATTAATAAGTGATTTAATTCCAGACCCCACTGTTTTATCGAGCTGGCAGTATAATAGCAAGGAAAGACAGAGAGAAGCCATCCACATCTCACATGATAGATGATCCATACACCTTTTATGTGAATTTAGATACAGTAGGCATTATTTTTTTAAAAAACTGGAATAATTACAATTTCTCACTTCTTGTATTGAAAATATCTTTTTGTAGATAAAATTAGCAGATGGTCGACTTTATGTAGATGACTATACTAGTTTTGATTATTCCACAAGAAAATCTTACTTATATGTAACACTGACATATATGCAGGATACTAACGCAGTTCATATTGAGTAAGTGCTTAATATAAATTTAGAGCATTTTAATGTAATCAACACATTATATGATTTTAGTGTGATAGATGGTGACCCTAGTGACATATATATAACTGTACAATCAATTATAATACATGAAAGATCATCTGACGGTAAGATTATATTAAATTAAATTATGTTTGCCTAGTAATTTTTGAGAAATTAATAGTTGAAATGTTACTTCTTCAATAATAATATATAAAAATAAGGTATTTCTCTTTTAACACAGCTAATGGGACAACTTTAGAAACTGTACATAATACTACTGCAGATGGTACACCTTTACATACCATAGATATAGTACAGCAATTGCTAATGCGAAGTGATGGGCTAACTTTATATTTGTAAAAAAAATTAAAATTATTATAAGCGTATTTACTTTTATCTAATTAAATTCAAATAATAATAATACTTATTATTACTTATTACTTATACTTATTAATTTACTTATTTTAAATAAGTAAATTCGTAAAAGTTAAATAATTTTATTTCAGATAAAATTATTTTATTTGGAATAAAATAAAAATCGTGTTTTTATTTCTTTAATTTGTTTACTTAAGAAAATATTTTTGTTTACTGACATATATTGTGCTGTTTAAAAAATCTTGTGAAGCAACTATTTATTTACTGTGCATGACAAAAACGGTCCCAGATGCAATCAATACATACATTACTCAAGGAAAAGGTAATTATTTTTACTTCAATATTTCAATATAAAGTTATATTTCTTTTATAGTTATATTTATTTTATAGTTATACCTATTACTTCATAGTTATATTCCGTATGAAAAACGCTACAAATTAATTATTTATATGTAGTTATTGGACATTTTAAATATCCATATAATCATATATAAAGAAATATAAAATTTCCCCAACTCTATACACTTTTTACAAACTTGGCAACGCTGCACATCCAAGTTAAATGTCTCAGGAGATCGGCGGCGTTTATACAACATGAAAAGAGTGTCGCATATGAAGAGTGTCGCATAAGAGTAATATGTGGTATTACAACAGAGTATACTAAACAATGAGTAATGAAACTCACATACGACGGGAAAAGTGGCGCACATTTACTGCGCAGTGTGGTCGCCATATTCTCAGGATACCTACTAAAAATCCGGAGGCTCACGGATCGGGCACGTAAATTTGAATTTGGATGAACAACTGCTGCAAGTCACTGAAATCTCGCAAGTAACTTTTGATTCACATTTACATTTTAAGTCTCACATTCGTAATATTACATCTAAAGGCTATAAACAAATGGGGGTTATTATGTAGCAAAGTAAAGATTTGCATCGGTGGTGTGGTCACCCTCATTATCCACTTCACTATCGACTCGACAAGACAGGGTAAAAAAGTTTATAAAAGGTACTGTTTGTAACATAGACATAATAATCTGAGCAAAAAAACTCTCATTATATCGATAATAGGAGCCGACTTCACACGTGCTGCCGCATTTGTAACAGCGTTGTCAAGTATAACCGATTTCCAGGAATTTAAGGAAAAACAAATAATTTTATATACATCGCCCATCACATTATCATGTAGTATAACAAAATATTGATCACACTATATACCTTCATAAAACAATTGGATGGTGAATGTGATGCAGAATAACAATGTTTCCTATTCAAATATTACGGATCCATTTTACACGTTCCTCGGCCGTGTCACATCGGCATCATTGGCATTCATTCATATGCCAGCTGTGCTAATACCATCGAACGTTTGGGGGTAAAGTATAATGTAAAGTAAAATATGTTGTTTATGTTTATGTAGCGTAGGTGTTTTGCTAGTTTTTATTACTTGTTCTGCTGTTTATAGTTACCTTTGACTGTACTTTTTATACTTTCAAATAGATGAATATTCTGTAGATAAATAAATAAATTACCTAATTATAAAACTTTATTTCCGAGGTTTATAAAAAAAGCTTACAGGTATTATTATTATTATATGTCCTTATTGTTTTTTATTAAAGTTAATTGAAGGCAACAAAATGTGCGTCTAAATTAGTTTTTAAGGTACTTTAAGATGATTTCAAAGAAAAATCAAAGAAACCCTGCTTCCTTTATTTTTTTTGTATTTTTAGATTTCATGCCGAAAAAGGTCTATTTTTTGTACAAAATATATGAAATTTTAAAAGTACATATATAACATTATTTGTAAAATAAAATCGATTTTTTACTACCCACGCTCGGAAAACGAGACATGCAATCTTCTTTCGTTTATAGTAATTTACGCCTATTTCATGGGATTAGTGACTATGTTTTCTTGATAAACAAATTTAAAAACCCATAAACTAACTAACTTAAAACTATAAATTAAATAGGGTGATTTGGTCAAACGTCAAATTACACTATTTACCTAATTTTTTTGAAGCATTCATGATGTATGGTCAACCCTGAAAATTTGACGTCGATCCGATTAGTAGTTTTCCAAATATACGAGGTCAAAATCGAATTAAACGCTCACCCCGGATCGCGAGGCGGTGATGTCATTACCTCCCATAACTCATCCTCTTCGAACTCAAGCAACGGAAAACAGAATATAAACTGTGACAGAAGTACAGAAGCTCATACTACTTTTAAAATTCACAATGTGTGAACGTGAGTTATTTAAAAGCAGGTTATTTAAAAGCTAGACGATTAATTATGGTGATGGTGAACTATTTTAATACAAAGCACCAATTTCTATGTTGTAAAATGAGAGGTGTAAAAATGCAACGGTAAGTTCCAAAATAAAATCGTTAATTATTGCAGCAGCTGTTTTTTTCAAATGTAAATTGGTACTTAAGTAACTAAAACATGTATTTATTACGTTACAAAATTAATAATAAAATGTATTTTTGTAGTTTCAATGAAATAATTTTTACAACAAAACAAAACATTTATTTTGTTTTGTTGTATACCTGTTAGCATTTTTTATTTTGTTTAATAAAAGTTTGATTACTATACTAATCAAACAGGCTGTGGTAAACTAATCTCGAAATTAATTCTTTCTGAATTTAAATTCACTTTAGATAACTTTAAATATTTATTCCTTCCTACTTTCTGAAAATTTTATATGAGGATAACAATCTGGTACAAAATGCCCAAAAAACATTATTCTATTTAAGGTCTTCACGAGAAAGCTACGGAGACAATGCAGTGCCTTACGTTCAAATTAAAAGGGAAAGTGATAAGTGTTCTTATAGGAAAATTTACTCCTGAGCATAGAATTAATTCTACATATTATAAAGTTGAAATAGTAGTAAATGAAAATGCTAAGAAGGTTGAGCTTGCAAAATGCTATGGATGTCCTGCATCGGAAGGTAGATGTAAGCATGCAGTAGCCTTTTTAACGTTGCTGCATCGAAGAAGTGAAGAACCATCGCATACATCAGAGTCCGTATGCTATTAGAAAAAATCAGTAATGTCTGGGGCAACTTCTTCTGAAAATTTTGTTAGTGTTGTTGATTTTGGAAAAGGTACACGTAGGAGGAAGTCGAACTAAATACCAGGCGACAAAGCGAGAGTTCTTTATGGAGTGAAATGCGTTATGGACGAGTAACTGCTTCCAAAGCATTCGATGCAATACTTTTCATGGTTAGCTGGTAGAAAACATTCTGGGAGCAAAACTATTCCAAACGGAGGCAATGTCATGTGGGCTGAAGTTACAGAAGTCAATTTTCGAGGTTCTTACAGAAAAAACTTCACAACCATTCTCGAATGCTGGAATATTTCTTTCTAACAAATGTACTATCGTATGAGCTTCTACAGACGCTGTAAATAATGAATATGTTGTCGAAATTAAATATCCAAAATTTGAGAGAACTATATTAACTACACATTACTAACACGTTAACTAACTACATTGATACTACTGGTATGAATAAATCCAAATGTCATCAAATACAGTTGCAGATGCATCTTACCAACGGCTTTTTCGGCTTGCTGATCCCAGCTTGCTGACGTTTGCGGGGTGGCTAAAATAGGGGTTAATTTAATCAAAATTGGATGGCATTGATACACACTATTATTTGTACTTAGGACAGTATAAATTTCGGACGCCATCCGATTTCAACAATTTTTAGTGTGTTTTTTTTAATTATTGTTGAAACAATCGAAAAAAAAGGGGTTTTCGGCGACTTTGAGGGGTTGTTTCTTCGAAACTGCCCATCAGGATCGGATGACAATTTTTTCCCAATGTTTGGTGGTGTCAATAAGTATGCTCACCAATTTTGAAACGGTTGCCTGATAACTTTTTTCTTGTTTTTTTTTATTCGCTAGTGCAAAAACGGCCCGTGTGTTTCGGCTGGCAAAAAATTTTTATTATATAATTAGGGTATTACCTTCAATGCTACCGCATTTTTATGCGGTTGCTTTGGCAAAAATTTTTCGATTTTGCCCCACCCCCATATCACCGCCCCTGCCCATTTGGGGTCCAGATTACTACTCGCCATCCGGTTGCCTGTCCAATATCGACTTGATGTGCCATTTCCTTAACTATAGGTATTTATAGCTTAGGATTTAGTTCAATAACATGGTAACTCATAGGAGCTATTTTCGGATGAAGTGATAGAGCTGCTTTCAGAAATTGTAATTTGTTTAGAATCTGTTACTTTTTTATTTTTTAAGTTGCACTGAGTAAACTTTGACTTTTTTTTCGTTTTAATATTAACTTGGAACACATTTCCAAGTTAATATTCTTCGTCTTTATTTGCTGAGGTAACCTGGTGCAGGGTGCTCCAGCTAAGTATATGCTAAAAAATATTCAAAATAGATTCTACAAGATATTACGCATTTTTAAAGTTTAACATCTGTTCAAATGTATACCTAATGCTTTTATATATAATATGTTCAAATAGAACAAATCTAAATAGTATAGTAGGTTTGTGTTTTCTATGAATTAAAGTTCCGTCAAAACTAACGTCACATAAAGTATAAAGTGTAACTGAAAATGATGAAGTATTAATATTATAAATTTTAGTATTAAATGTTCAACACTCAACCTAATACAAGAAATGCATCAATGAATGGACTAGTTAATCTTATATAGTAATACAGCACAAAAACATGACTAGGTACACACAAAACACTTTAAAATGTATACAAAAATCTTTCTATCTGTAAAAACTAGTCCAACTGAAAATTGTGTAAAAGTGCTTCAAATTTATCTAAAAATTCGTGAGACCCACCCACACAAATATTTACACACTTATTGTAGCAGAATATGCCTCTATATAGGTACATATATAGCGATTTTGACCAACAGAATTTAAAAATTATTGGCATAGATTATCTTGTTGCAAGTTATTTTGAATAAAACACTATATGCACAATTATTATCACGCCTTTAAGGAATGAATACCACACCACTACGACGCATATGCAACGTGCTTACACCACCCTATAGTCCAAGTTGTCAGAGAATTTCAGGCGAACTTCAGCTAAGTTTTTTTACTGATTCCTACGTATTTTTGGCATAGAACATGATTTTGCTAGTCCGGGCATTAAAATCCTTAGGCTTAATTTTATAATTAACAATTTATAAAAAAAACTTTTTTACCTTTTGCTGTATATCTCTCCTAATTTTAGTATAGCACATGCATTGAGAAACTTGTTCCTTTATCAAATTTTCGAAAAAACATGCTGAAGTAGAGGTCGCTGAGTGCAATTATTAACTTAAAAACTACGAGTGATATACCTAGGAGTCTGAAATTTGGACCTTGGAGGTGTCTATGTTGACGTAAACACGTGTAAAAAAATTCAGCTTGAACGGTCGATATTTCCCAAGTAATTAATTGACAATTGCGCCATTATCCCCACAAACGGGTATCATTGGTCGGCCCAAACCAGAAAAATCACAAATTATTCAAATTTCATACACTATCCGAATTTTTGAAAAATTCGGATTACCGCCGATTTTATGAGATTTAAATTCTCTAAATTAATTTCATGGAAATATTGTAGTCTGTCAAAGTAGATAGGTATATAAGTTTTGTAAAACCAGTCGCCCCAGTTTGTAATGGAAGAAGTAATAACTTAACCAACTATTTCACATAGCAAAATTTTTCAAGATCTTTAAATGAATGTTTACACTACTTACTTTTTGTAACAGAAACAAGTGATGCAGGTAAGTAATAAGTAACAAATAAAATGTAAAATAGGTATTAAAGTTTAATTTAACTTCCTTATATAGCAAATACGTCGTATTGAGCCATAGTTAAAAGTTAAAATTAAAGATCTTATAGAACATATTACATTAAAGTAAGAACTAAAGTCAACTCTTCCGGTTGCTAGTGTTGCTAACATTTATCAAACCAATGATCTCCAGCCATCTTGAAATGTATTTTTTAAGGAAAATATGAAAATATAAAGGCATACATATTGTGCTCAATGACTGAAATGCATATTTTTGTGTTTCACAATATCTTAAAAATGAATAATTAAAAATGTAGGTATAGTGTATACCTAGGTGTATACATTTTTTTTTCATACAAATACAAAAATGTAAGAAAACTATATTTTTGGGGCGCATTAAATATATCGAGGGTGTGTTTGAGGTCTCAGCACAAGGTAAGTGGTACTTAAAAGTATTTCCGTTTTTATGTTCATATATGTAAGACGCGTGTAAAAATGGTATTTGGAAATTAAGAATATTATCATATATTATTTTTTACAAGTGATGGCCCACGCAAATCACAAATCCATTGTGATGACATGATGACAATACACTATCATAATGACATTTGCACTCTATATCGGTAATTTCTAAATGTATTAAAGAAAGTATCAAAAAGGTAACATTCACGCTCTAGTTTTGTCTCTTTAGAAAAAGTTTTTTTGTTCCAAAGTATCGAAAAATTGCGATTTATAATTGCTTCGCTTGGTTTTCGTCATTGGTAACGTACAATTGCTAATGCAACAGTTTATTTATATTTTAAAAAATACAAAACATTTAGATAGGTAGCTGGCGAGCAGGTGACAGTAAACGATTTTATGTACTTCATGTAATTGTGGCTTTAAATTTTTGAAAAATGTGTAGGTACGTAGATGCCTATGAATTTATTAATTTGATATGTCAAAAGTGACTTCCTGTAAAATTTATTTCCATTTAATAATTTTAAACCATGGTGAGAAGCTTACAGATGCGGAAAAGATACACATTGTAAATTATTTTAATACTGTTTGGTACTTGAAGACCACACAGCTAATGCCAACCTTTTCCAAGTTGGTAAAAGTTGCATAATTAACTTGAAGAAAATGGTTGCAAGGTGAGGATTTAGCATACCATTATGGGAAAGGGGCTGCGAGGAGAAGCAATTTGATTCAAGATGAAAAAATAATAAATTGGTTAAGAATAAATTCCTTTGATATGACCTTGTGGACAGCTAGGCGTCGAGTTGAACAAAGTGATATAAGTAATTATGCAGCTGCTAAAGTCTTGGTTAGCTGACCGCAATAAAGGAGCAAGACTGCTTAAGACCGCAAAACAGGGAATAATTTTTATTGGCCGTTTAGAAGGCCTGGGATAATGTTGATGCAGATTACTTCGAATGTTGGCTTATTCTATGCCAAGATGGTAGGAAGCAGCAATTGCCAGCAATGGAGCATCTATTAAATATTGATTTTAAAATAAAGTATTAATTGATTTAATTTGTTTGTTTATTCTATGTTTTAGCTACATTTTAAAATTCGGGCCTTTTTTATCGTATTGCGTTTTGGTACCGTATTTTTACGTTTCTTTTTGTCGGAAGGTTTTTAGCCTTTTTGTATCTTGGAAATATCAATATTACCAGCATTTTTCGTTGCCACATTTTTGGTCGTATATATCTTTTTTATGTGTAAACATCTATTACGGCTATATGAGGGTAAGTTCCGGGAAATGGGGCGGAAATGTGAAAGCGGATGTGACATCATAACCCATAAATTATCATGCACAGCACCTACCTACTAAATTATCATGCACTACCTTGGTACTTCTTGATATGGAGAAGGCAGTTACGTACCGTCTGGATCTTGGGCCTTGTTCACAAATTATAACAATTCAACTAGGTATCTCATTCACATTATTAAACTTATTCACTAGTACCTAAGCGGAAGAACGATACAAGTAAAAGAGAAATAAATTGTCCACAAGGAGGCAGTTATTGCGGAGTCCCTCAAGGGTCGTGCCTCGCACCGACACTGTTCAACACCTTTGTCTCCGACTTCCCAAGTTTCCCCGAATACGAAACTTGCCATGTACGCCGACGATATAGCCATATACCCTAATAAAGGCGCATATGGTGATGGTTTCGGAGTACTATGACAGGTGGAAGATTCGGGTGAATATCGAAATAAGTCGCAGGCCATGGTGTTTACAAAGAAATTTCGAGTCAACAGGATAATTACGCCTATCAGAATTGTGGGGGTCTCAGTTCAGACTACACCTCACGTAAAATACTTGGGGGTTATTAACATATTAACGAAACTATACGTAAAGTCTCGTCCTTGTCAAGATATATAATTATCCTTTGTTGGGAAGGCATATATCCTTTGATTTGAATAGCAAACTAAATAGGCATAGCAAGAAATTAATATACACATGCATACTGAGGCCGTCCCTTATGTACGCGGCGCCACGCCGGTGTGGTACAGCGCATCGGCCACGAATATATAGGAAACTAAAAGTATTAGAAAAAAATGCCTACGCCTCTTCACGGACTCCAATATATACATCTCCATCAGAAACTGGCACAACCTTTGCCCCGACATAGTACCATAGTACTAGACATAGTAGCGGACTACATCAGAAACACTTCACAGGAATTCTACGAATTTAAACTGAATGATAGTCGGCTAACAAACAATATTATACGCATTAGGGAGCACAACACTCCTTTTAATATAAAACATAAATTATTCCATCAAAATTTACCCATTTTTTTATCAACCACTTTAGCCATTTCCCCCCCCCCACTTTTTAACCATAATTTTTAAACTACTTTAACTTCACAAATTTATCCTTTCTGTTTGTTTATTTGTTTTTTAGTTATTTTTGTTACCAAATTCTACAAAATACACCAATTTTATATGCATTACTAGAAATCTATAAATACAAACACGTTTTTAACACATAAATGACATTTGTCATTTTATTTTCCTTTTTTTCCCTATTTTGGTTACCTTTTCCGACCTGCATATATCGGGTTTTGCATTTGTCATTTTTACCCCCAAGAAAACCAAAAAGTCTCGAAGGGAGACATGACAACAACTAATTTTTCACTTTTTCGAAGTCCATTCATTGGACTATGAACAGGACCAATGGCTGATAATACGCCTCTCAGCGCAAGGAGCTGCTAAATACATTCCTTTTTCATTTTCGTTATGGTCCCGGAGCCACCCCGGTACCAGCCCTTCAATTGCCACGTCGCTACTTACGCGTGGATGTCTGGCTAGTCCCGGGGATGGTATTGTCCTTGAACGACATTCCAAATATTCTTTAATTACCAAATAAATCCTTTGAATTGAAAATTGGACAATAATGACAGGGTTTTCAACTTTGGCCCATCGACCGTGGGTCCAATTACATTCCCGCTGCGCTAAAGAAACTGGCTACTGACTTCTGAATTAATGATATAAGGTTATCAAACACAGGGGCATATACCTTTCTCTGTCCGCAGGGCAGCTTTTTTTTACAATTTTTATGAAACTTGGGTACATGGTATATTAGGCTGTATGGCCAATATACATTTTTTTGTATTGTTTAAGACGCCACACATTTGTTATTGGATTTGGCTCAAAGATTATTCCTTCGCCCAAAAACGATTTATCTGCCAAATCTTAGTTTATTTGAACATTTCGTGGTTGAGATGGTAACCAAAAAACGCGGCACCCGTACGATTTGAAAGTTGTTTTAAATCTTATGACTAACACAATGATACAAAAATGTTTGCTCTCTGACATGAATTCCCAATTTTAGTTCTTACTCGTTCAAATTCAATATTATAATGCAATATTCGACTTTCATAGCGAAGAGTATAATAATGTATAATAACAGAAAAAAATCTTCTATAAGCATTTCCAGTTAATACACCAAAAATCATTAATTGAACGATAAGATAACAGCGAAATGTCCTACAAGTATCAAAAGGTTATCACTATTACATAATTATTTATAAAACAATTCAAACTCAAGTGGTAGATACAACCGGTACATGTCCCAATAATAGGTACATTTGTGGTGAAAATGTTGAGGTAAGCCGTAAAATTGTTCCTATATTTCTTTGTTTAAAAATCTTAAATTTAAAAATATAGCCTTATAATAAATACGGTTTATAAATTAAATTACCTATAATGACATAATGAAAACAAAAACATGTTTTTGTCATCTATAAAACCAAAAATGCTCAATTGATAAGTAAGATTGACTATAAATAATAACACAAATGGTATTTTAGTAAAGCAGAATATATATATATATATATATATATATATATATATATATATATATATATATATATATATATATATATATATATATATATATATATATATATATATATATATATATTCCAGGCAGAAAAATGGATTTTTTTCGAATTTTCGAAAAAACAATTAATACATAAGACCAACAAATGATTTTAGTTTTGACTAAGCAAGCAATTTCTGTATCACTCCCTCTTTGAATGCTTCAGAATTCTATTGTATATGTAATTCAATATTTTCTAGCACATACCTGGGAAGGTAGTTGTTTTAAATAGATTCTACAAGATTTTATGTATTTTAAAGTTTAACATCTTCTGGATAACTATATGCCTAATGCTTTTATATAATATAATATGTTCAAATAGAACAAATATAAATAGTAGACTAGGTTTGTGTATTCTAAGAATTTGAGTTCCGTCAAAAACTGATGTCATAAAATGTCACTGCAAAAGTGTTGGAGTATTAATATTTTAAATTCAAGTATAAATGATCAATGAAACAAGTCGCACATTACCACTCTGAAGATCCTCAATGAAGGTGAAAGAACTTGTACAACTTCTAAGTGGTTCGTTTCCGTGTGTATGTCCAGATATAGAACTGGTAAGTGTGTCTTCCTTATTATTCGTCTATTTGCTTATTTCTCTATATAATGAAATGCTACAAACCCAAGATTACTTTTCACAAAACAAGTTCTTTTTCAAGTTTTTAAGTTCTTTGCTATTAATATTTGTTTTGCGAAAACAAATCTTGGGTTTGTAGCAATTCATTACATAGAGAAATAAGCAAATGGATGAATAATAAGGAAGACACACTTACCAGTTGCATATCTGTACATATATACGGAAACGAACCATTTAGAAGTTGTACAAGTTCTTTCACCTTCATTGAGGATCTTCAGAGTGATGTACGAATTGTTTTATTGATCATTTATGCTTGAATTTAAAATATTAATACTCCAACCTTTCAGGGTCATTTTATGACATTAGTTTTTGACGGAACTGACATTCTTGGAAAACACAAAGCTATACTATTTATATTTGTTCTATAAATATAAATATATACGGTTGCACAGCCATACGGTTGCCCAAAAAATAGTGTGTACTGTGACGCTTTCTTCTCGTTGCGGAATTTTATCTCGAGCGCCACTGTTTATAGTGCAGACATACCACTTTTCCTTACAGGCAGTTCTGTAAGTGGAGACAGTCAGTAATTCCAGGGGTCACGTGATTCATACATATATACCCTTATCTAAAGGAATACACAAGTAATTGGTTCCAACAAGTTTTATTCTCAGTTTTGGGTAAATTCAGCTAGTTCTACTTCTATCTTTGTCTAGCGAATTATATATACATATCTACGGGTACCTAATTCAGTCTGCCTACATCATAATTGGTTAATGATTATGCGGGAATATCGTGCGGGAGTTAGCGCAGCAATAGAAAACCGTAGCACCAGATGAGTACTATGGCGAGGAACGATAATCAGCTAGTGCGGGGATGAAAACGAATAACCGCCGTGATAAAATGGGAGTGGTTGTAGCGCAAGCTTAATCAGATATCAGGCAGGTGGTTTTTACAGTTACAAGTGAATGGAAGCAGCAACAGTATAAGCAATGTATAAGCATGTATCTAAGTAAAATGATCGAATTTTCGAGAACTCAGGTTTTAATCGGCAATGGCAACTTTAAATGAGTGGACTTACAGTATCTACAAGGTAAAGTGAGCGAGCGTGTGTTACTAGTTTGTAGACGTATGTCTACAAATGCCAGTGTGTATGGAAACGTTTAAAAGGTCTCGCGACCAATGCCAACGGGAATATCGTTAAAAGTCTCGTGACCAATGTCAATAAGTCGATATAAAATCGACGAACCGGTTGACAATTAAGTCTCGTAGTGATGCCCACGAGACGATACTTTCACAAAGTCTCGTCTTGTCTCGCCGATAAGATATCTAGTCTCGTATCGAGTCTCGTCTCGCAGCCCCCAGTCTCGTCTCGTCTCGCTTATCGTACGAGAGTCTTGCAAAAGTATCGAGGTCTCCCCGTGCATAATCTTGTTCCAGGGATACTTACCTACTTGCGATGATGTAAGTGTAGCAAAAGGAAATTACAGATGTTAAAAGACGTCATGTATTATACGAAGTAATATTTATTTGCAAATAAAACACAAATTTTAACTAATATTCTTAAACTTTTAAATTTTTTTCAAAAATTAACAGTTTTCAGAGCTTTCTCTGTCACAAATTTTTCTGTTTTTTACCCAGTCGTTTAGGCATAACAAACATTGTGCAGATTCTCATTAAGACACTGAATTCTCAAGACCAGGAAGAACACGGAACCAAATTTTTCGATTTCTCGACACACGTTTCGCCAACTAAGTTGGCATCATCTGGAGTTGATCGGTGACGAATGATGATGCTGCCAAATTCGAGAAATCGAAGAAGGTGGTTCGGTGTTCGTGGTCGTGGGGATACAGCGTCTTAACAGTTTAAGTAATATAAAGTAGTAAAAGTAAGTAGTAAAATAAGTAGTAGAATTTTTGGTTCACTAAATTTAATACCATATTATAGAAAATAATTTCAAATAGTAAGTATAATAGTGATATAAAGCCAGAAATTTTATATGATTCACTAAATTGAACACCATGCGTAAAAAACGAAAATAGTATGTACGTACCCAGTTGTAGTTTAGATTCTGCTAGATCTGGCAATACATGGAACCCGTCGCGCAGGTTATTTATGGCTACAGCTCATGTGATATAAAAAATAAAACTTTTACGATAGAATTTCCCTATGTGGTTTATATGCCTAATCTGTTGGTAATGGATTGGATTGGGTAATGATTTATAGGTTCTCAAGTCCGCGCTCAGAACAGAAATATGCACGATTCCTTTATTATCACAATATCCGGGATTCGGTGAGTTAGTTCCGTGAGACTCTCGCACGAGACTCGATACGTATCGCACGAGACTTGAAACGAGACTAAAAATAGTCTCGTCTTGTCTTGCTCGAGTATCGTCTCGAGTCTAGTCTCGAAAACGAGACGCGACCGTGCGATACTTTCGAAAATGAGACTCTCGTGGGCATCACTAAAGTCTCGCGATCAATGCCAACAGGGGTGTTGACAAAAGGTCTCGCGAGCAATGCTAACGGGAATATCGACAAAAAAGTGTCCCGACCAATGTCAATAAGTCGATATAAAATTGACGAAGCGGTTGAAAAAGGTCTCGCGACCAATGCCAATGGGAATATTGTGGCTTGATGTCGTACTTTCCGAGTTCCGTATTACGAGTATAGGACTTTTACTGCTGGTCTTGGATGGTCACTGGTGTGAATTGCTAATTTTTCAGACCGGACAGGTTGGCGGAGTTACTGCTGTTGTAGCTTCTGTCTGCTGGGAGTCTTGGACACAGACTCAGTCAGACTGACTTCCTCCCTCTAGGAGCTCTGGTTTGAACAAATTATTCGGCGCGGTGGGGACCGATTCCCTCATCATTAATTTCCGAAGCGCTGTCGCGTGTGTTCGACATTGCTCCGGCGCGGCGTTCGATGATATCGAGCCTACCTGGGGCTAGTTTACTTCGTATTGGAAATCGTGTTATGAACACGAGGTTTCCCAGAAAATATTTATTTGTATTTACGATGTAAGCAGAACAGAATTGGAAATAAAATAACAATGCTTGCCGTAAAAGAAACGGGCTCATATGGCCAATATTAACTTATAAATGCGAAAATATATTTAACACTTGGCTCTTGTCTTAATAATAAAATAATATTATAATAACAGTAAAACTTACGTAGCGACTGGAAAAATATTTCTATTTCGTTACAGTACCTACACCACGGCCGCGAAATTTTTTTAGAGACCTCGAGATTATTTCGTCTCGCCCGCGGGGGCGGCCTCGGCAATAATGTTTCTCTCGCTACGCGAAAAGGTATTCCACAGCCTAGGTATACAAATAACTATTTTATACATGAAATCTCAAAAAAACTGTCTAATTCCAGGGTTTCCTTAGTGGCTTGTCTTTTGACTGCCACTGTATACGGTACCGAACCAGAAGTATTCAAGAACTGCACAGACATTCCATTTTGTGCGTAAGTTGTATTTTACTGTTTTATATGTTTGCTCTACCATATGAAATTTAAAACAAATATTTTTAGAGAATTGAGAAACAAAGATGTGGATGCTTCTTCACAATTTTCAGCCAAAGTTAGTGCCATAAACATTAACGGACCCACCGCTACCGTAGCATTAGTCAATGGCAAAAATGAATCTCTGGCATTAAAATTATTCATATTAGAGGGAAGCAAGTTGAGGCTCAAAATAGTTGAACCAGATGCTACTCGGTATGAACTCATGGATATCTTAGAATCAGAACCAAAAACACTGAGGTAAGTTTACTAAGAACCACATGATGGTATATGGTCAAATAAATTTTGTTTACTTTTAGCATAAATAATATGAACCATACCACTCAGACACTAACTCTCGGAGTTGAAAATGAAGGGGTCAAATACAGTTTGGTTATAACCGAAGGTCCCCCATTTACTGTAGAGTTTTATCGTGAAAACCAGCTAGAAGTTATTTTCAATGGTGATCGTTTAGTGATGACATATGTAAGAATAAAATTATCTATATTAATTAGATACTCTTCATACTCGATTAAATTCCTATTTGGTTATAGACAAATGCCACTCAATATTTCGGGTTTGGTATAGAATTTGAGGGCGCCAGCAAGCTTTATGGACTCTTTGATCACGCCGCTAGACTGGCATTAACCGACACAACTGGTGCTTCTTCAGAACCGTTCCGACTTAGAAATTCCGACTCAGCTAACCATAAACCATATTCGCCCAAAGCCTTGTATGGATCGATACCAGTCATTTATGGCCATTCGTAAGTATGCTGCTACTACTACAGGGCTCTCAGAGTGTCCTAAAATCATAAAATTATCCATTTTGTCCTAAAAACGTCCTAACATGTAAATATCTGTCATAAAATTCGTAAAATGAAACAAATTAAGTAGTAGTTAGTTCATTTCATATCTTATAATAAGTACATGTACACGAGCATTTGAGGAGGATGAAGAATATGACCATATACTATTCTGTAGACTGTGTCATAAAGTAAATACAGACTGTGGTCACAGTTTACCGCCTAAACTAAGAAAAAAAAATTGTGGTAACTGAAAACTCATTTGTAATAAATGAAAATCTCATTATCATAGGGGACAACTACACTGTGGCTTTATGATAACTACATTTGGATTTGGTTTGATGAAAGGGGGTATTCATCACAACTGATCTAATATCTAAGTACTTGACTTTCCTTGTGACAAATGGAATATGGTAGTTAACACTAACACTTTAGATAGTTGCTGCAAAATGATAAATTTGATGGTGACATTCCACATCAGTAATATTTCTTGACTGTTCTAATTAAATCAACTATCACCGGAGTTGCTACAAATGAACTTTACTATAATAAAAATGAGTGCAGAAATTTTTCAAATGCATACTTCAGTTATAGTAACTGATTTATCTTAATTACTTTAACTGAATAATTAATTGTTCACTGTTAAATGAAACAAATAAGATTTATAAATATTATATTTTTGTTACCATACACATGTACTTATATTGCAGAAATACCAAACTAAATATAATAAAATTATAAATACATAAAAATCGCCACTGACAATGTCATGCTTATACTATAAAAGCATGATGAATGTAGGAATGAAACTATATACTACATAGCTCAAAATTAAAATCTAATATATAATATATTACTCTAATATATTATATATATAATAAATATTTAATATTTGTATTGCAGTAAAACAAAACTAAAGATTGTAATAATTAGAAAAATAAAAATGGCCTAATTGTTATACTTATACTGGAAGTATATTTAAGTAATTTAAGAATGAACCTAACTCAAAATTAAACAGTCCATATAAAATATAGCACAAATATCCGATTAGTCATTGGGCCCTTCCTTCAGTCATCGGTCTATTTCGCTATATAGCAATTCCCGCCAAACAAAACACAATAATTATAACGTATATAACCACAAAACACCACTGACCCTATCTCACGACTATACGACAGTATAGCTGGTTTGATCATGCGTAGCCGATAGGGAAAAGCCGATCGAACTAGGTGGCCGAAGCTTGTAAAATCGAACGAAAAGTGTTTATTGCAAGCTCTGGGTAAACTGTGGCCACTAGCTCTGTTAGTTGACTGAAAGTAGAAGGTGTTGGAATAAATGAACAAAGCAGTTGCTTTTAGAGCCCAAAGTTACGGCAACTCCTACTTTAATAGTAACTACCTAAAAATCATTTGGACATGGTATTAATTATTTTTTGATTAGTGATAAATACATAGTCCAGTAGCAGCAGGTATTCTTTCACGGGAATGATTTTACTTACACCAATTAACACTCCCTTGCGCCATTTTTTTAAATTTACAGCAAATAGAAAAGTAGTTCTCACAAATGTTTTTTTTTTTTTCAAATGAGTAGGTCAGTTAGGTCATAAGTATTTTGGCCTATACTCACATCATGGCAAGTATTTTGCAGGGTATTTGGCAGGGGACGGCCGCGGCCGGTCGCCTGCATGTAGTTATTACTAAAAAATGGTATTGCTGTTGTGGGTTGCCAATTGAAATGCATTTGAATTAAAAATTAATACATACAAAGAATATCTGTGTTTGTAACATATTTTATGCTAAAAGCAGCTGCTACTTTGCTATTATGTACGGCTGCTGTTTTCATATGGGAATATACTTCTGAACCTCCCGGAAGGAATATTCTTTTTTAGATATCCATAGAATATCACAGGAATATTTTTCTTCTCACGGATTATTCATAGAATATTCGATTGAATATACCTAGATATTAATAGAACATAATATGTAGAAAATATTACAGGAATATCCAGATGAGTTTATCTTTTACAGAAGGAAATAAGAATATTCTTCCAGAATTTTTCATAAAATACTTACTATGTAAAACATCCATTCGTTTTTAACAATATATTTTGATAAGGAGACATAGTACTGAGAGACAAATATAGTACTGAGAGTGAAACCTAATTTTCATCGATATGCCCGTCCTAACATTCTACAAGATATTGTCCTAAAATCATAAAATAAATATGGAAATTTGCTCTGAGAGCCCTGGTACTGAGACATGCGTAAATCGTATTATGTTCCAGAGCCGAGGTAACATCAGGTATATTCCTCCACAATGCAGCTGAGCAATGGATTGACATTAGCTACTCGGGTGATAGACCTTCAGCTCACTTTATGGTAGAGGGAGGTAGTCTCGACCTTTTCGTACTACTAGGACCGACTCCAAAGGAAGTTATAAGGCAGTACACTAGCTTGACTGGGGTAGCACATTTACCGCAGGTATTTATTTACCCGCATTCATTTGTTTTGTGTAATATTACAATTGCTTTTATTCTTAGTTGTGGGCTTTAGGTTACCACCAGTGCAGATTCACATATTGGACCCAGGAGGAAGTGAAGGAAGTGGTAGCAAAAATGGATGCAAATGACTTTCCAATGGATGTTGTATGGCTGGATGATGGTCATAGCGACAAAAACAGATACTTCAGATGGAATCCGGAGAATTTCTCTGATCCCCTTGAACTCCAGAGGAACATATCTGCTACTGGACGGAAGATGGTGGCTATATCTGACCCACATATCAAGGTTGACATGAATTATTCTGTATATGCTGGAGCAAAGGACTCGTATTTTGTTAAGTGGACAAATGGAAGCAATTTTGAAGGTATTTATTTAACAACATTATATAATATAGAACAGTTGTATATGTTTTGGTTTTCTTCTAGGGAATTGCTGGCCAGGTCTCTCTAGTTGGATAGACTACTTGAATCCAGTAGCCAGAGATTACTATGGCGGCTGGTATGCATATGACAAGTTTAATGACTCGACTGAAACCATAGCAGGAATTTGGAATGACATGAACGAACCGTCAGTATTCGATGATGCTCTTGAAGGAACCTTCCCATTTGAGCTTGTACACGATGGTCCAGTGCTTCACAGAGATGTCCATAACATCTACGGATTTCTCCACGTGAGATATTTCCAAGGAATAATTTTTTTCAATAAATTAAACTGGTATTAATGTTTCTAGACAAAAGCAACTCATGCGGGTCTATTGGAAAGGGACAAGGGCTTGAAACGCCCCTTTATTCTGACAAGATCACATTTCGCCGGCTCTCAAAGGTATGCCGCTATGTGGACTGGAGACAACACGGCAGATTGGCCTTACATTGGCATCAGTTACTCACAATGCATGACTGCCAATTTATTAGGAATGGTGTTCTGTGGCGCAGACGTAGGAGGTTTCTTTGGTAATCCATCAGTAGAACTTGCCAAAAGATGGTTCCAAGCTGCTGCTTGGTTGCCCTTCTACAGAGGCCATTCTAATAAAGGCACAGAGAGGCGTGAGCCATATGTATACGATTCTGATATCCAAACTGCCATCAGAACATCCATAAAGATACGTTACAAGCATATACCAGTCTGGTACACGTTGTTCTACGAGCATACCAGGTACGGTGATCCAGTGATCAGGCCTCTCCTATATGATTATCCAGAACTGCTTGAGTATGATAACCACCTACAGCTAGGTTAGCATCTTTTTCTTCTTTATACTAAGTGTTATACTTAATACTATTTATTTATTACAGGGTCTGATATAATGGTAAGACCTGTATTAGAAGCCAACACCAGTGAGGTTACAGTAACATTCCCTGGAAAAGAAACTAACTACTGGTATAGAGTTGATGGCGACTCCTGGGAAGTGTATACTGGTGGTACTGAAAAGAACTTGACTGCTGACCTTCCTGCATGGACAACAGTAAGTTACAATCTTTATTAGTCTAGTCGACAAGTTCAAAAAGGTGTTAATTCATGAAACAGCTTTTAAAAATATGTGCGATAGCTCATTGGATTCGGAATGACGATGACGTCTAGAAAAAGGTATCGAAATGGTTTATTAGCACATAAAAAATTGTTTAAAGTTATAAACAAATTAAGATGGAAAAAAAGGCATTTAGTTATTCGCCTATAACTCAAAAATTATAAGCGGTAACTGAAATTTGAGAATAATTGAAAAAAAGATTCTTGAGGAGACTGAAATTTGCGATAAAAAAGTCCGGACTTCCGGAATTCTATCTCCATTATGTACAATTTTAATTCAATGCTGAACATAGGGCTCCGTGAGGTTATTACGAGATGCGCGCCCCGCCTCTGAAGAAAGCATGTCACAATATATTTTTTTACTATTAATATTAATTAAAATTTAAAAATCATGGTGTATTCTTAACATTATAAAGAATAAGGTGCCATTCGTAAAAATCTTAAAGTTAATTTTTTGACAAGTTAGGCGATTTGTTAACTAACGAAATTTTTTTGGACCTCCGTTGTCATTGGACACAAGAAAAACCGTTTAAATAATAGGTCTATAAATTTTACGCTTCTTGGGGCTTTTCTTGTAAGTGTACTTGAGGATCACATTAAAATTATAAAAGTTGTTTATTTTGTGTGTATGTATATATATATATATATATATATATATATATATATATATATATATATATATATATATATATATATATATATATATATATATATATATATATATATATATATATATATATATATATATATATATATATATATATATATATATATATATATATATATATATATATATATATATATATATATATATATATATATATATATATATATATATATATATATATATATATATATATATATATATATATATATATATATATATATATATATATATTAGTTTTGAAAATCTTTGCTATTCATATATTCATATTTGTTTTGTGAAAAGTAATCTTGGGTTTGTAGCATTTCATTACATAGAGAAATAAGCAAATAGACGAATAAGGAGGAAGACACACTTACCAGTGCTATATCTGGACATACATACGGAAACGAACCACTTAGAAGTTGTACAAGTTCTTTCACCTTTATTGAGGATCTTCAGAGCAGTATACGATTTATTTCATTGATCATTTATACTTGAATTTAAAATGAAATAAATCGTATACTGCTCTGAAGACCCTATATAATATATATATATATATATATATATATATATATATATATATATATATATATATATATATATATATATATATATATATATATATATATATATATATATATATATATATATATATATATTATATAGGGTCTTATATATATATATATATATATATATATATATATATATATATATATATATATATATATATATATATATATATATATATATATATTATATATTATATATTACATATAGATATAAGGATATATCGGAGATATAATTTTTTGAAGTTTAAAAAATTAATTAAAGAAAGGATTTTTCCTCTATTTTCAAGATGCGATATCTCGCCGGTATCTGCTCGAATCGGGGTCTACCCGGGCTCATTTTTTAGCATTTTTAGTCTACTTGATGGATATTTCCCCTTGCTTGCTTAAAATTTAATTAAGTTTCTGGAATTTTAAATTTTCGGAAACATGTTTTTCTTTAATCACGTACCGGCGCTCAAACCACTTCCTCTCCCGGCCAAATTGACCTTTCAATGCTATAAATTTGCTATATTAGGCCCGCGAGCCCTCTCCCGTTGTAAACACATTCCTACGCCATTTGAAAAATCGTCTTAAAATTAAAAAAACAATAAAATCAAGGGTCCAAAAAACCACATAACTTTTTTCTCTCAGAACCAAAATGCTTCAAAATTGAGCACGAATCGGCCTTTTATATGTAGAATATACCCTCCAAATACCGAGCTTGGCAAAAACTCCGTAACGGAGATACACGCATAGGAAAATCGACGATTTTTTCTATATTCTGCATATTCCTGCTGTGTAGAAAAACTCATACAAGTCGATCATGGAGGAATTTCTCAATGTGCAACTGTAAATGGGGACAGTTTAGGGTGAAAATTTTTAGAAACGAGTCTGTAATTAGGCAACATCTATTTTATTCATTTTTCAGAGAAATTATCAGAACATTTTCAAGAGAAATTAAACATTAATTTCGCTTATCGTTTGTTCTTCGCAAAAATATGTCATTTTCATGGCGAATGAATTTTTGCTTATAGGGATAAAACAATGATTTTTTTCTTGTCCCTGGAAGAGTCGTTACAGCATCAAATCGACGTTTGAGTTTCCTTTTATGTGCTTGAACCTCAATGTCCGAGACCCATAAAGCTCTGAAATAATTTATTTTCCTGTCAATCTTTCTTTAAACATCAACTTGAATTGATAAGTTTTAATGGGTTATTGAACTTACCTGATAGAGTGAATACTAGTTGAAATATATCGGAACATTTCAATTGGAGTTGTTGTTCAATTGGAGTGATTTGTGCATCTGGTGGAGATCGTATGCAGTGTCGCATCGGTCTTCTTTACCGTACCTCCAATACCATCACCGGCGGATTTCCCATGACTGGTTGCAAAGAAATTGTAGGAACTTACTGTCAGACCATAATCTTCTTCATGGCAAAGGATATTGGTCAAGTGGTTCCTGAAAATTATTTTCAATACGAATAATTCTCAACAAGACAGAACAATTTTGTTTATTTTATAAAAATTTCTGGATGAATCATTACTTACTTGTTCTTGTACTGGTTAGGGGCGCCGCGCCGTCAGAAAAGTACACGACTTTTTTTAATCCAAGGGTAGTCATGGCAAATTGTACCAGTCAATTCTTCCGGAAAAGCATGGACAGTATAGGCGAAATGCTCGGTGATGTCGCTGATACTTTTTTGCAAATTCATAAGAATTTCATTGAATTCTGAAACCTTTCTCATTGAAGTCCCATGGATTGCATGAGAGTCTGGTACATGTAGTGTGGATAGTTTTGTCGGGAGCTTCGAACATACTTCCAGAACCAGGGCCTCAATCTCTGCTAGGCGTCGATTGATCGGGATTTTTTTTGAATTCCTGGGAGTTACTCCGAGAATGGATAGAGCACCCTCCATTTGCTCGTTCTCTTGGCTAAAGGTTGCAAAAGAACAACCCGAACTGGTATGCTCCAACGTCGGTCGAGCAAGATTCCAAATCATCTGAGAGCTCACGAGCAATTGTTTCGGTATTACGTTGTCGGAGTTTATAACAGCCGTCATCTTCTATTTGAGGTTCGTTGGGAGGAAGGTTCGTTGGTTCATCTCTAATTGATTGCTGACACGATGTGTAAACTTTCTCCCTCGGGATCAATTTTTTGGTAGTCAAATAGAGAAAATCTCGACATGTTTGTAAATCGAGTATCCTTAAATCAGCGCGGATCGGGTGGGCGTGTTTACCGTAAGGATCGGAACACTTTTTTATATTGTAGGAATAATAATCAAGATACGTATATTTGTGGAAGTCACAAATTGTACTCGCAATATCGTATTGAAAATTTGGCACTCGGAATCTTAAGGTATCTATCTCCTCTGCAGTGAAGGAATCAAACTTATACAATGCTGCTTTCTTTGAAAACCTTTTTCCATGACAGTCCTTAGATTGCGGGATTACTCCAATACTACACTCATCCATCTTGAATCTGCTCTGCAAATGCAGAAAGAAATCAAACCTCTGCAAGAAATTTGACGAACGCCAATTTATTAAACTGGAATACCGATAGGTACACGTGAAAAGACACTTGTTCACTTGCTGGATCTCGTCTTCTTGTTTATCTCCCCCCTCTTCTTCTTTTTCTTGTGCGCAACGCTAGACGTGCTTTGTAACGCACATGTTTTTTTTCCAAAATCGTCAAATCAAAATCGTCAAGTCAAAATAAAAAAACTACCCTTTTTTGTATTATAACTCTGTTCCCATGTGTTACGACCCGCTGTAAAAGGAAAACCGTCAACAATGGAGACGACAAACATAACCTGTAACTTCGACTGAGTAGTTCGCGTGACATAGAAAAACAGACGAAAATTACTGGAGTAATCGAGTCCGTTGTCTTGGAACTCGCGCTTCCTCAGCTTTTCTCGGCCTCTATAGTTGATAATTTTACAGAGGTTTATCGATCAAAATATGGATTATTAGGAATTGTCGCTGACAGGGCTCCGCGAGCGGTCAAGCTAATGGATTTAGTCCGTACATATATGCAGAATATAGAAAAAATCATCGATTTTCCTATGCGTGTATCTCCGTTACGAATTTTTTGCCAAGCTCGGTATTTGGAGAGTATATTCTACATATAAAAAGCCGATTCGTGCTCAATTTTGAAGCATTTTGGTTCGGAGAGAAAAAAGTTATGAGGTTTTTTTTACCCTCGATTTTATTGATTTTTTAATTTTAAGGCGATCTTTCAAATGGCGCAGGAATGTGTGTACAACGGGAGAGGGCTCGCGGGCCTATTATATCAAGTTTATAGCATTGAAAGGTCAACTTGGCCAGTGGAAGAAGTGGTTTGAGCGCCGATACTTGATTTGAAAAGCATCGAAAAAAATGAAAAAAAAGACCGTTTGTTAAAGAAAAACATGTTTCCGAAAATTTTAAATTCCAGACGCTTAATTAAATTTTAAGCAAGCGGGCAGCAATATCCATCAAGTAGACTAAAAATGATAAAAAATGAGCCCGGTTAGATCCCGATTCGAGCAGATACCGGCGAGATATTGCATCTTGAAAATAGAGAAAAAATCCTTTTTTTTTTTATTAATTTTTAATCTTCAAAAAATTATATCTCCGATTCCTGGCACTCTGACAGGCTTAAATTCGGTGAATCATATATATATATATATATATATATATATATATATATATATATATATATATATATATATATATATATATATATATATATATATATATATATATATATGTATATGTATATATATATATATATATATATATATATATATATATATATATATATATATATATATATATATATATATATATATATATATATATATATATATATATATATATATATATATATATATATATATATATATATATATATATATATATATATATATATATATATATATATGTATATATATATATATATATATATATATATATATATATATATATATATATATATATATATATATATATATATATATATATATATATATTTCTTCTCAAAAAAAAATCGAATTATAAGTGTTGTTTAAAAGAATTATTCAAATATTCATTATTATATTACTGTTTTTGGATTGAAGAAAGATATTCACTTACGATATTTAACCATTTAACCATGATTTAAATAATTAGTTACGAAATTATTTTTTTCTTAAAATCATAATTGACAGTCCTCTAAAGTAAAAAACATTTTTATAGCTATAATTTCATTGTTTATTAACTTAACAATTCGTTATAAACAAATTCAGAAATTCATAATACTTTTTTTAAATCTAGAAAAAATTTTAAAAAAAATCATGCAACAAAATATTGAAAATATTTTTTTTGTATTTTTTACAGCATTTTTTAATTTCATACGATACTGAAGTTGAAACACCCAATTGATTTGTCAACTAAAAAAATTTACATAGCTTTGAAACTATTAGAGATATCGAAAGAGACATTCAAAAACAAGTTGACTCCCAATTTTGTAACTATTATTTATCAGTTACTATGCGCATTTGTTTATAAAAATTTTATGACTCCTAGCTTATTAATAATGCAGTTACGATAATGGATCTTCAAGGCAATTTTGTTGAGTAATAAAATATCTAAAAGTTGCAGTTTTTTATTTTAAAATAACTTGAGTTTTTGATCAAATAATGCAGTTATACTAAAATTTAAAAAAATGTTTTGTCTGTAACTGTTAAATTGGCATATATTAGCTATATTTTCATTCATTCCATCAATAATTAATATCAATTACAAAACGGCACTCTTTCTCTAAAAATCGTTACATTTTGGTCTGTCTATCTCTATTTAATGTTTGTTTCACATTTCACAGCAAATACATTCCTATGTAGTATTCACTTTTAGTTCAGCATTTGGTACATTTTTGTGAGCAGCTGTTTCTTTTGAAGATACCAGTTCAGTGCATAAACTTATGACGTGTTAAAATTATTTATCTATGATTATTAAACTGTAATGATATTATTTCATGTACTTTTCTAATTTAGTTCAGTAGACCTTCACATCAATTTACTCTTGAAAACATAATATTTTTTAAGTTACATTTACTAAATAATGTAATTGATATTAATTAACACATTTTTGAACTTGTCGACTAGACTATAATGGGAATTTCTGGAAGCATGCATTCCGTTTTGGTTTCAGGCACCATTCTTTTACCGCGGTGGCAGCATTATAGCAAGAAAGAACAGGGAAAAGTCCTCAACCTCAAAGATGTTGGATGATCCTTACACCCTCTATGTTAATCTTGATTCGGTATGTTATTTTACTAGTAACAAGTAAATATTATAGAACCTTTTTTTTGTAGAATAACACAGCAACGGGGCGCCTGTATATAGATGACTACACCAGTTTTGAATATTCCAAGAGCAGTTCTTACTTCTACGTTGAAATGGTCTACAACTATGCATCTCATGGCGTTCATTTCAAGTAAGAATATATTTTTGTCCTTTGTAGGTCGTGATCTGATAACATCGATATTTGTTCTAGTGTAATAGACGGAAATTCAGAGGGAATCAACATGTCAGTGCAGAGGATCATAGTACATGAAAAGTCAGCAAGTGGTAGGTTGAATCTATTTGGAAATAATGTTTACTACTTATATAAAATAATAACCACCGAAACTTTTTATAGTACAACCATATAGATTACCATCCATTCATTTGACATTATTTTGTCCGTATTTTGCAGCTACCAAATCTGTAGAAAATGAATACACAACTACCACAGATGGTACACCATTGAACAGCATAAACATCGTAAGGGAATTAAACAGGAAGATTGGAGGTGGTGTAACTTTGTATATTTAGATCTTACATCATTATATTTATTTGGAATAAATTGCTAATATGAATTAACGCTCTCTTTTTTACACACATGAACCTGACTTGTTTAACCCGTTCGCTGCGGATAGCCAATATATTGGCGTTCAAGTTGAGTGTTCCGAGTGCGGTAGGCCAATATATTGGGTTTCAACTTGCGTGCTCCTGGTGAGGTAGGCCAATATATTGAAATACGTTTTCCCGTTGAGTGGGGATTGTCATTATATTGACAAAATGGGGTAGTCGATGACGATATGGTTTGTGTATTAGAGATAGGTAGGGGTGTAATTTTGTAGGAGGTGATCTTATATTACTGAATTTGGGCATTTACGATTACAGTTCATTTTCGACTTCGTAAGAGTGTGTTTCTCATGGTAAAATAATAAATCTTACTAAGGTTAAACTTATCGATTCAGAATTAGGAACTTTGTTGCTTGATAGCGATGATGAATTTATACAAGAGGTAGATGATCGCGATTGGTCATCGCTGATGAGAAGAATGCCTTGGATGTGTGTAGGCCAGCTGCTTCCGACCTTTTATATAGAATAGCGTTTATTTTGAAATAATTTCTTTTTACATAAATTCACATAACCGTTTTTACGTAGTGATAAACAAACATTGATGAACCCACAAAAAAACCTTGTAAGTGGGACAGTTCATGCTGCATCCTGCCACAGAAGAAATTTCGACGAGTTAATACACATATTTTATAAACTAGTAAAGTACGTACTTTCACATAAAAAGCTAAAGCAAAATAACAATAATTACAAAAACAAACAATATATATCATATACAATAACCATTTTACCTACCTATACAATACACAATAACGTTTTTTTTATAATAGTTCAAAAACCCAATCTATTGAGAATTTCGACTCTACCAACATCGACAATATATTTGTTTGCGTCCTTTTTAAATTTCAATATAGCGTGTTTTTTATTTGTTGAAGTAGTGCCTAGGCGCTAAATATTCATAGCACCTTTGACCAATATATTTTAAGGATGTTTTCTATTGAATATTGTTTAATCTCAAATTGTATAATTTAAAATGTTCACTGAAAAGTTTCAAGAGAACAAGAAAGAAGAAGTGATACTACATGTGACCAAGTCCTCTGTCACAATGTATCTTAAAAACTAGCTAAAAGTTTGAATTTGTTGTTACCTTAGAATTTTATGTTAATCCTTTTTAATTACGAAGCAACTTATCACTATTCTCGAAAACAGGTTGGAACACGAACTACTAGATGCTGCTGGGCTCAGGTGATGTCATCTAGCGGATGTGGCCGTACTACCTCAGGAATGCTGCTAATAATCGCTGGCACTTTATTATGGGATATCACCCTCAAACCTTTAATTTTCGGCTTCTGCACTTATATTTTCTTTTTACTGGAAATTTCTTAGAAAATTGTTTCCTTTTCTATTATATTGGTCACTAAACTCTTCTGCGGCTGGGGACGCTACCAAGTCTCTACTTCTCACTTCTTATTCGCGACGAAAAATACTTAATTTGCAGCTGATTCTGCTTGTAGACTTTTTCCACTGTTGTTCTTAATTATTTTCACAAACTCAAATATGTTTAACTATTACTTTAACTATTAGTTTTACTATTAAGTTAGCAATTTTTATAAAAAATATGAGCGTGGCTGTTACCTCATCGAACGCCTTAGCTGGACTCTCTTGCATT